>BPLS01032229.1:221364-231364 GCA_019656275.1 Rhododendron kiyosumense
GAGGAGAGAGAAATAATATTATTTTAGTTAATGGCTATGAACAGTAGCTCGGTAATAATATAGAGCCAAAATACCAAAGCTATTTTACCTTGCTCTTTACCTATTCTGCTGTACCATGAATTTCTCCCTTTGCATAGGTAAACTAGCTAAGATTGGGAGTTTAGCTAACCTGGTGTACATGCTCTAAGATGTCGTTTTAGTAGTAAGGGCAGAATAGTCCATTCCGGACATGGTACCATGTATATTGGTGATAAAAATAGGAAGATACCATGTAGTGGTGATTTGGAGAGTGGACACCATGAAGTGGTGATTAAGGCTGGTCCACGCCACCTGCCCGTAATTTTCCCAAGTCCAAATTCCTTGCTGATTCAATTTCCTTCATTATTTTTAAATTCCCCTCTCCGAACCCAGCCTCAACCATGCATGTACACATATGATTTCCAAAAGGTGCAAACACATTGTCCTTAAAAGGCAATTAGCCATATCTCTTCTCATATTTGATCCATAAAGTTCTACTATGTTAGATTGCTGATAGTTAAAGATATTGTGACAGGTTAATTATCTAGCGCAGAGCAATAGGTGGGGGCACTACGAAACACAAACACAAAGATAAATTTTTTTAGGTTACGATATTATGGCAATAAGAACTTTTTTCTTGTGAAAATACTAACAAAATTGCAAAATGATCAATAAAACTAAACAAATTATGTAAGATTTGATGGAAGAGCATGGCTAGTTTTCATTCTTGTGCATGATTGTTTATTGTGAATGCTTTCAAAATTATCTAGGAGTAATAAGTATGCAATCATGTCATCGCTCATTAATTATTCACTAATTTGTTTGCGTTACACATTTTTTACATGATTTATTTTTTAAAACGCCCTCTCAATGATTATAATGGTAGATTTAAGTAGGGCTGCTCGCGGTCCGGTTCGGTTCGGATTTCTAGGAATTCGAGGACCGAACCGCTAGTCACGGTTTTTACAAAATGAAATCCATGTTCGGACCAAAAGTCCTACGGTCTAGTTCCAATCCGATCCGTAACTCGCGGATTGGTAACGGTTTTATCCACGGATTTTAGTAAAAATAAAGGTCAAGCACATATCCCACAATAAAAGGGAAGAAAGTTACATTCAGAATTAAGTTTAATACCACCTAAAAATATTTGTTGCATAAACTACCAAGGCTTATTTCATAAATCAAATTCAAAAGAATCTAAACACTATTATAGTATATTACATAACATAAAAGAATTGGAAAAGAAACGAATTACGTACTGAAACTCAACTAGGTTACCCGTAATTTATAAAAAAAAATTACGATTTACTCCCTATATTTTATATACATCTACACTATATCTCATTATTAAGATAAAATACTAAAATTTGAAGAAAAAAGTGTTAACATACTAACAATTTATTATATATATATATATATATATTATTGATATAAAATAAATATCTCACGGTCCGGTTTGGTTAATCCACGGTTTCATAATGAAAATCCGTGGACCGAACCGCGAGTCACGGTTTTCTAATTTTTCAATCCGTGTCCAGACCATTAATCCACGGATAAAATCCAAAAGGTACGGACCGGTTTCACAGTTCACCGGATTTTTTGAGCATCCCTAGATTTAAGAGGTAAAGTTAATGCCAAATAACGAACAAATAAACTAATGAATAACTTTAATCACTTTCAATTTCCAATTTTGCGAAGTCTTCAGTATAAATTGTCATTTCAAAAACTCAAACTTGAAAGTAAAAAAAAAAAAAACTCAAAGAATACATTAAGGGCCTCTGCCCCCAGTGAACCTATGCTAGCTCCACCGCTGGCGTAGAGTATAACCCTCATGATGTGAAAAATCAAGGGACTGATGGGTCGGTCACGTTATGCGAGTTGCAGAATTAGGAGAGTATAATACTCTTCGAAATTCTCTCAATACATTTGTCTTTTCCTACTGACTGTTTTCACATTTGCATCTTTATAATTAACGAAAATTTTCTTTTGCCGGTTAGAAAAAATATCCTCGTGACATGGGCTACCTTCAGCCCACCTCAATGATATTTTTTTTCTACCTCTCGAAATAACAGCATGTTAAAATGCTAGTAAGCTAGATTGTTAATTACTCCTATTAGGGATCGACGATGTTTTATTATCTCAAACCCACTACTCAAGGGGAAAAATATTATCAACGAAACATGCAATTATGTTTAAAGACGCTTTTAAACTGTCATCTTTTACGTTTATTGTAGTTGTGTTTTTCGCCTTGTATGAGTGTTCATAGGTTTCGTTCATAACCCCAAGTCAATATTTTGCTGCAAATTATAACTAACTCAATGATCGTTAGCAAAGTGAATTATTGGTATCATCAAAAAATAAGGCCGAAACCTTCCAATGGATAGGCAACATCCAAGACTTCGGAGTATGCTCGCCGATAAGGTTTTGAGTTCAAAATCTTTCAGGTGCTATCAGTTTTTATGGGACTAATTCATACGGTGTTTTGTTTCGACTTTTAAATAACCCCGTTAGCGAACAATGGAATTGATTCCTCTTGAATTAATCGAAGGACCTTTTATGGTACATAGTTTGCCATGCATGAATACATGTTCGAGTCCTATCAAAACATTACAGAAAATTAAACGAACAGTAGGAACATATTATCAATAACACTGATACCAGCCCAAGCCCAAGCACAGTGATACAGAAATTTTACTTGTATAAGCAATGAAATCATCAGATCTCAAAATCCTCTCGTTAATGTTTAAAATTTCAACTTTCCTTGCACGCTTTTGCCACATCACGAAGATTGCTTTGTGCCAGTTAATTCCTTCCATCACAAATCCTACTTCTAAATTAAAGGATCAATAATTTCAGGCGTAATCCTGCTTTCTTTCTGAATTTCGCACATCAGGATCCAAATGTATACTTGAACGTAAACTCAAATTACAAACTTAGGAACACAATGTCCCCCTGTGTGTGCCAACAGTCTCGTATCAAACAACCCGATATCGTGTAATGGAAAAAAGTAGAGTCCAAAGGACGAAACGTGAGGAGTTCCACAATCTCAGAATTCATAACCACATCTACCAGCTGTGGATATATTAAAATCAACACATAATAGGAACTTGAATCAATATAAGGTAACCTATTTCACATTCTTCCCTCACAAGAAATAGCGCCAAAGCTCAAAAACTCGATCGATACTAGGATATGGACAAAGCATTATAAGCAAACAGTTGTACCAACACAAAGACTAGCCAAATGAAACCGAGGAGCATGCACCAACATATTAATATGTCTAGATACAAAACATAGTAATAACAATTTTTAGTTTTATTTTTGATCCGCAAAAACGCCCCTTGGGCTAGTAATAACAATCTTAAGCCACCTTTTTTCTTACAAGAAACCCAAGCAAAGCAAGCCTACTACCATTTACCAACAAAAGGCATCCCATAAATCACCATTACCATAGTCCCTTTGTTCCAACAGAGGACTACTCTGTTCCAGGTGCGAGGTGAGGGGGCATCGGTTTGACAGGCAAGACATCCATACGCAGCATACATGGTGGTGAGAATCCAAAAGCTCCACCATTGGTGCACGTCCTACATGGATTAACATCTTTGATGGTGGTCATAAAATGGTCTTTGCGTTCTTTCTTCCTGCATTTTATTTTTGTAATTTGTAAATCCTACTCATCAAGCAGGAGAAGTAGCTCATAGAAGAAAAAAGCAATATAACAAGACTTGCCAACTTACATCTTCTGCAAAAAGGCATAGCGGAACATCTGCGAGAGATAAATAAGAAACTCTTCACAACATAGATGTGGTATATTTAAGTTCGAATAAGTAAAGGATACAATATACATGTCTGGACATGGGTGTATAAGCATTGAATACATACCATTTCCCTGCGCGATGGTCGACGGACCTCAAAATCAGGTGGTGGTAGTTCGACACCGGGAGGATAAAAAATTATGGTCTTGAAAAGATTCTACGAATTATTGTAGACAAGTAAAAGAGACGACAATCACCATCTTTAGGAGGCACAGAAGAAAAAGGAACAGAGGGAAAAAAAACAACAGGTAACTGAAATAAGAAAAAAGAATAAAACCACAGAGATCAGAGATGAAATCCAGTACAGCAAAGCTATGGAACAAGCCATCTTGAGTACTCGCAGGCGCAAATATTGAAGTTTGTGTCAGATTAGGGTAAATCTGATGAATAGCAGATCAAAGGAACACTAATTTTGCATGAGGTTAAGAAAATCTTGATTTAGTATTGTTAGAATAGTTAGATTAGCACCGAGAAAGATATAATGCTCCATACATAAATGAGAAATTAACATGAAGTTGATGCGTTCAAACCAAAATTAGGGTTTTTAGAGTCCAAATGAACAAATTAAAGCATCTCACACCAGCAAATAGTTTAAACTAATAGTCATAAAAATTCAAAACCAAATACGAAAAAATAAAAGTAAGAATGGAAAAATTTTACAATAGGATCCGTCGGCATGGTATCTTCTTTCATGTCATCCATTTGTACACACTGATCCAGAGAGAGAGGGGCCAGGTGTTTGGTTGTGTTCCCGATGGTATCTCCGGTGGCAGTGCGGCAATCGCAAACAGTCTCCATTCCGATCTGCATGAGGGAGAGAGGCTTTAGAAGTTCAGATTCCACGGAGGGTTTGAGAAAGAGAGAGAGTACATGAGATAACTAAGCCCAACAAACAACTCAATCAATACAAAAAATAAGCCCATTATAGGATATAAACAAAGAAAAAAATGAAAAGCCCTCTAACAGAAAAACACCCACACGCAGGTAGGGAGACTCGAACTCATGGCCTCTTACTGAGATACAAGAGGACTGGCCAACTGAGCTAGCCCAGTTGGTTTAGGAGAATAAATTGATTTTGTCATTATTTGAATTTTTTTCGCATTTGTTAGTTTTGCGCTAAATTTTTGTGACTTATTGATTCATTTCGACGTGAGAAATACGAAAAATATAAAAATTTTACTTTTGCAAAAACAACCCAAATTATTTGACTTTTTTTTTCTTTCTAAAAAGTAATTATTTCCTAAAATATTTTGGTGAAGGTAATTTATATTTTTACTTTTCGAACCGTCTTGTCGAGACGAATTAATAAACAACAAAAGTTTAGCGCAAAATTAAAAAAAATGATTTTTTTTTCAATAAGAACAAAATATGCTAAAAGTTAAGCAGCACCTAGGAAGATATGATGCTCAATACATATGCTCAATACATGAATGAGAAATTAACATGAAGCCGATTCGTCCAAACCAAAATTAGGGTTTCTAGAGACCAAATAAACAAATCAAAGCATCTCACACAAAACTAGCAATAAAAGATTCAAAACCAAATACGAAAAAATAAAAAAGTAAGAATGGAAAAAAATTACATTAGGAGCCGTCGGCATGGTATCTTCCTTCTTATCTTCAGCTTCATCGTGAGTTTCACAACCTTGATCATCAGGCAAAATTTCAGTGTCGCATTCCTCTTCGATTTTTCCAGATTCATCCATCTGTACAAACTGATCCAGAGAGAGAGAGGCCAGGTGTTTGGTTGTGTTCCCGATGGTATCTCCAGTGGCGGTGCGGCAATCGCTAACTGTCTCCATTCCGATCTGCGCCACAGAGGGGGAGAGAGGCTTTAGAAGTTAAGATTAGGGATCAGTAAGTTCATTATTTTTAAATTAAAAAATTGTGAATAAGAATTTAATGTGTAAGAACCCTTGGCGAAATAGAAGTACAACCTTAGAAGTTTAGAATTAGGGTTTGAGATTATACGCACAAATGCATATATAGGCATTGGAAGTGTCACAATTTTAACACAAATTGTGACACTCCATCCTAGCCATTAAAATCAATGGCTGAGATTAAAACTTAACATATCTCTCAAAATATTACCACGCAACCCTAACCATAGCCACCAGTAGATCAGTTCATCTCATTCTTTTTGCAATTGTACGGTAAAATTGGTTGTGGTTGAATTAGGTCCAAGTATATGTAATTTTTTTGAAAGTAGATTATTTGTTTGAAAGGATTTTGACAGAAACTAAAATTATTTCCAATCTAGGCAAGATATGAACACAAGGCTTGAGCATTTGAATTCACAAAAAGAGTAAAATTTTGCTGGCTTGTCATCATGTCTAATTTATCTTCATATCTGTCAATATAAATATAAATATATATTTATATATAGACAAGTGGGTCGACCCAATTGGAGAGACAAGAGCCGACGATGGAGATGGTGGAGGATGAGACCTCCGACAGAGGCAATGGGGCAGGAGGCCAACTGGAAAGTGAATCTGGGTGGTGGTGGCTAGGGTTAGGGTTTGGCGGTAATGGTGTAACCGTGTAGGAATGTTTTTTTTGCATTCATCTCGGATTTGTGCGATCTATTATTTGGAGAATCATAGCCTGTCCTACAATTTTTCTCTTTGTTTTCTTTGGATGGGATAATGCATTGTTTCGTGACTCTAACAATGTACTCCCTCCGTCCATTTTTAAATATTCAGCTTTGTAATTCTAACCTATTAAGAAAAAATATCATCATTACACTTTAACTTTATCTCTACTTTTTTTACTTACCCTCTATTGAGATATCATCATTATAGTTTTACTCACTAACCTTTTAAAATGCAATTTACTTTTAATGGCAAAATAAAAATTGTACCAATTTTTATCCATTGACTTTACAAAATGGACAATAATTATTAAGAGATTGTCCAAATGAATTACTGGACTCCAAAGAATGGATGGAGGGAGTAGCATTTTATTTTTTGCTCGGTGAGGGAGTAGCATTTTTCCATGATGCATTCTTAAAAGATTAAAACTGGGCTTCTGTTATGGTCTCGGTTTTAGGGTGGATTTGGCTTTAAAAAGCCAAAAGTACTTCATCCATCACTTTTTAAGTGTTTTTTTTCTTCTTAATTTCAACTTATTAAGAAATAATCATCATTATATCATTCACATTAACTTTTACCTCTATTTTCCAAAATTTTCCTTTATGGAGATATCATTACACTTTTTACTAACGAACTTTTCAAAATAAAATCTACTTTTGGAGGCAAAATAGAAAATACAGAAAGTCTACGCGTACGGACAAAATTTGTACCAGTGTACAAACCTCTTTTTGGGGAGCAAAGTTTGGATGTTTCATAAATACTCTTACCGATACCGGATTAAGCTTATTTTTTGTAGGGACCATAAGCAAAGTATTTTAAACAAAATGAGCGACTTCGATCAATATTTTGAGACCCAAAAAGGGGTTTGTACTCACTTATTAAGGGACAACGCTAAATGAAATACTGGACTCTAAAAAAGAGACGGAGGAAGTAATTTATTTTTCATCTTTATTTTAAAAAAATTTACATTTGTTAATTTTGCGTCAAACTTTTGTGATTTATTAATTCGTCTCGTCAAGAATAATCAGAAAAGTATAATTTTTGATTGAAACTCATAATTTTTTTTAAAAAAGACAATAAAAAAAGTTGTTTTATTTATTTATTTTTGTCTTTATTCAAAAAATTATGAGTTTCAATAAAAAAATTACTTTTTCAATTTCTTTCGTCGAGAGAAATTAATAAGTCACAAAAAATTGACGAAAAATAAAAAAATGCAAAAAAAATAAAATGAAGACAAAAAAAAAAAGTTACTGTACTTAACTTTTCAACTTTTCAATCCCTAGCATCTGATGTACTTAACTTTTCAATCAGGGATGGCAAAATGAACCGAACTGATTGGGTACCCGAACCGTAACCGATTTTTTCCCCGAACCATAACCGAAAAACTCTCCGTGGGTACGGGTATGGTGGAGGAAGTGAAATAACTGAACGGGTTCGGTTCGGTTATGGTTCAGTAGATCCCCGGACCGATCCCCGAACCAAACCGAACCGAAACCATATATATATATATATATATATATATATAATATGGGAGGGTGGTTTATATTTTCCACCGTTGGATTGGTACATATTTTCCATCGTTGGATTAGAAATACAATTCTGACTGCTTTTACATGCCTTTGAATCAATCGTGCCTTTTTCATAAACAAAATCCTTTCTTTTATTGACTAATAATTAAGGAAGTTATCCTAATGATTTGGAAATACATACCACATAAATTAGAGAAGTTATCCTAATAATTTGGAAATACATACCACGGAAATCTCTTTCAATACAGATTTGAAAGTTATCCTAATCCTAATGCTATAATCAGATTTGAATTAAGGAAGTTATCCTAATCCTAATGCTATAATCAAATTTGAATTAAAAATAATGAATACACATTATGGTAATCTGCTTGATATTTTCTCCCTCTATAATTTTGTTGAATACACCGAAATCCTATGTTCTTCTCATTTTGGAACTATAGTTTGAGGTGAGTTTATTTTTCTTTATACAAACACTAATTTTTTACAATAAAGTTTTTCTCTCTTTTGTCTTATTTTTTTTTGCCTATATATACTGTGCAAGTTGGAGAGCCCGGTACAGAAGCAAAGTACTCATCTGAAGGTTTGATCATGCCCTTTGTCCTCAACCCGTGGTTCTCCTATTTCAATTTTTCACTAGCATTGAACCAGTGCTATATATGCACGGAGTAAATCTTATTTTGGATTCCTAAAAACAATTTTTTACTATTTTACATTCTACTTGGACTTAAAGTATAGAAAATGACACACTTGCTTAAGATTTTAATTTTTTTTTTTTTTCCGATAACACCATTAAGATACTAACTATAATATGCACACTTGCTTAAGATTATTTTACCAATGGCCCTACAAGTATCAACAAATTTACTAACGTAGTTAACTATATTCGTTTTTTTGGTGTCCCATTTATAGGATGAATTTGCTTCCAGTGATCGTAGTCAAGATGCATGAGGATGCTCCAGTTGAAAAGCAAAACATGCAAATTGACCCACCAATTGGTAAGACTTCTAAACTGCATTTTTTAGTCTACTAACAATGCTGACTTTTTGGCATGAGAGTGCTCACGAAGTAGATAGATAAAAAAATGGTCTGCATTTATAGTAATAGTGATCTGCAGTCGAGTTTTTTGTGGCCCGTTTACATGATAAATCGTGACAATGAAATGCTACCAGTGAGCGAAGAGGATGATCATGCATTTGTTGAAGATCAAAAAATGGAAATTGACCCACCAATTGGTAAGACTTCTGATCAATATTTTAAAAACCGGACCGGTGAGTGAACCGGTCAATGGACCGGGTGGATGGGTCACCGGTTCAATCGCGGTCGAACCGGAATCGAACCGTGATGTCATAATTATGTTAAAAATATATTATATATGTATACATAATTGAAAACAAGCATGTTTATAGTTATACGTGCATAGAAAGCTTTTATTCCAACTGAAAAGAGGAGGAATTAAGTTTGGGCACTTTTCCCACACGGTGGGATTTAGAGCTCTGGGTACCTCCTTCATGTATTTTGTTCTATCTTTTTGTTGGTAGCTACCATTCTATCTTTTTTGTTGGTAGCTATTAAGTGCTACATCAACTATTGGGGCTTTGAATTTTGGTGGGTAGGCCCCACGATGTACTAAATTCAATAAACTCTTTTGATTGACTTAGTGAATGTTTGTGATTTAAATAGCAGCTTTGAAACGGCTTTGATTCTCTAGGTAATATTTTTGATTGAGAGTATGCAATTGATCATTGTTGATAGTGCAAGAAACTTTTATTAGATTAATGCTTTTTAATAAGTGCTTTCAGGCACAAGCTCATTTATTGAGAACGTGTTGCGTCTACCTTCAGGCAAGGGCAACTATGGATTGAAAAATTGTTTGTTCATTAAACAGGTCAATGAATATGCTTGGATTATTATTTTTCATATAATTGGATTCATTGGGCCGGGGTTGATATATTGTGAGTCTAGAATTTATTTGTGTGTGCTGATCGATCGTTCGAGCTGTGCCTTCGTCTATAACATTGCATGGTTCCTAATTTTTTTGTAAATCCTTT
>BPLS01032229.1:231764-244828 GCA_019656275.1 Rhododendron kiyosumense
TTTTTCCCCAATCTTAGTTGTTGGGTTAGAAAGTAAAAGTGACTGCCGGAACTGCCATCACAAGAAAGTGAAAATTCTGTCTCAAATGCGCGTCGTTGTTGAACCCAAATTGATTGGGAATATACAAATCACAACACATGAGCGTTATTGTTGAGAACACAATGTAGAGTTTTGCTTCTTTTCTTTTCTTTTTTTCATACGGCTTGGCTGAATGCTTTTTTTCCCCTGTTTTCTTTTCTAGATGGTAGGGGCGCCGAGGTTCCAACATCGATTCAGCAATTTTGTTTCCCTTCTTTCTTTTTTTTCATACGGCTTGGCAGAATGCTTTTTTTCCCCTGCTTTCTTTTTTAGGTAGTAAGGGCGTAGCACGTGAAAATAATTTCAGTGTTGCAGCTTGTTGATACAGGATGGAAAAGGTTGACATATGTTGCTTCAGCATACATTGTTCATCTTGACGCATAATCACAATTCAATTGGTATGTGTTTTTAGTGTGGAATGTTGTTAAACCTTTTGATACTCTTCCTCGGCAGTTGAAAATTGGTCAAACTTAGGTTCTGTTGGATTTCCCGCTGCCTTTGATAGTATTACTACACATTTCTTTGCTGATGCTATTTGTTGCAGTAGTATTGCCCACAATTTCAAATTTGTTAGGATGTCAAGTGGGCAAAGCGAAGGTGCTTTTATCTTCCGAAATCTATATTCAAAGGTGTCATTTATTTAATCCTGGAATCATACATAAGGGAGCACATGTAGCTTTGTGGGGTGAAAGGATAAAAGGATCATGCAGCGATGATCAGTTAAAATAAAGTATGTCAATTGTGAACTTCAGTATAAGGGTGTTTAGCTTGATGTATGACCTTTAAGTTGTATGAACGATAATACATCTATCGCATATGCACTTGCCTATCATCTAAATAAATTTTGTTGTGCTTTGGAGCATTATGCATGGTATTGCTTATTGGGTCAAGTTTTGAATTGATGAGTTTTAAGTTGAATGCAAGATTATACATCTTTTGTCACCTATAAAAAAAAAAATACAATCTTTTCTTTATTTTGTTAGCTAGGCTTACTTTAGCTCTGAACAAAACACGTTAAGATTAGTTTTTTGAAACAGGGTGGCTTCGGTGAAGAAGTTCAAAATTTTTGAAAGCTTGGTGTTTGCAAGAGGACGACTTGGGTGAAGTTTCCTATATTTGCTGACATCACGATCTAGCTCGCAACACGGCTGTACTCACTTTTTTTGGTACTCTATATGTGGGCAACCCTTTAAATTGCATTTTGCTTAGCTTAAAAGAAAACTTTGATGAGTTAAATTGGATTCGTGGAATAGAATTGGGTAGTGTCATTTGTTGATGTTGCCAATTGAGACTATATTACATTCAAGGCACGGACATTCGCATTGTTGCTTTAAACACGGGGAATTCCTACGAATATGCTTGGTTTTTTTTTTTTTTTTGCGTAGTTGGGTTCATTGGGCAAGGGTTGATATATTGCACATGAGTTTAATGTCTATTTGTGTGTGCGATCGTTTGAGCCATGGTTTCAGGCACGGGCATGAACCTAATTTAAGAAAACAAATCTTCCCGCATAAAGCAGCTTCATTGGCGGGGGTGGTCAATAGTTTTATAATTCATTTTAGTTGTATTCAAAATACGTTGCGCCGTGCCTTCAGGCACGGGTATTCGCTAGTCTATATAATAAGGGAGGTCTGGGTTTGAATCCAAAAGACAACCAATGCTCAGATTTGTCTTCTACATAAATCTACACCCTCCATTCTACAATGGCAAGCCCGTAAATACAAAGACTTGATTGGGTTAAAGTATATAATGACAGATTTTTGGTAATGGTAATAATATACACGGGACTTTATTGACAAAGACTTGATTTTTTTTATAAAAAAAAAAAAAAAGACTTGATTGCCGAAGACTTAATAAAGATTTGATTGACAAAGACTTAATTTACGGGAAGTTTTTGATTTTTTTAATGAACAATTTTTGGTAATGAATGATTGCCGATTATTGGTAATGAAAGCTTGATTGGGTTTTGATTCTCATTTTCAGTTTTGCTAAATGCATTTTTGGTAAGTTTGAACAAGTAAATGTGGGAGGGATTTTTGGTAAATGTCTATTGACATTTACAGAAGAATTAAAATGGTATGTTTGGTTCTCAAAATCACAGAATAGCCAGTGACATATTTGAAAAGAATTAATGAAAGGAAACCTAAAATACTCATTCCGATTAAAAAGAAAACATTTGGCCCTTCTAATTAAAATTCAATTAGTATATTATCTCCAAACATTTGAAATCCCATGATTTAGGGGATCGGTTATAAATTGAAAAGGAGAATACGTATATATATGGTAATCCATATATAATTGAAAAGTAATCCATAGCAATTGATTTAGCCTTTTTACTAAAGAATGGAAATCTGAACCAATAAAATCTGCCTATTAAATATCGGAATATAAACGGAGCAAACCAAAAATGGATGGTTCTATGAGTATAGTATATCATTTAAAAATGGATGATTTAAACATGAATAAGTATATCATTTAAACCCTTAAAATTAAATTGGTAAATCAAAAATCTTAATTTCAAACTAATTCTGTTTCCTTATTTCCCTAATCTTATTGGACTTTATTTTGAAACCCCACCCGATCAAAATTCCTTCAATCACTATCACTAATCAGTTTCATTCCCTAATCATTATAGGACTCTTAATCTAAATCCCATGATTTCCAATCTAATAGCATGATTTACGTGTCCCAAAAATATCTTCCCAAATATACGAGTTCCCTTCTTCTCTTCCTCTTCTCCAGCACACATAGATTAACTATTTTCCTCCTTCAAACCACAAACTCAAGCAATGAGATTCACGCCATTGAATAGCAGTTGAGTTGTGAAAATTACCAGGTTTTATTTTCTCTCTCTCTCTCTCCCTCTCTCTCACTCTCCCTCTCTAACTCTTAAAATTTGTGCGTTCGAGCCATGCCTTCAAGTATGAACATGCACTAGACACACTCACGTTGTGGCATTGGCATGCAGAGCCTTAGCTATATCGAAAACCTCTCCTTAATGTTTTGCCTTCTTTTTTGTTGTAGTTTTCCAGGTTTGTTGTTTAACTTGACTGAATTTTGATTCTTAGTATAAGTGGCAAAAATCCAACTCAGAAATCCAGTGATCTCACAAGTACAAAATTACTACCAATTTAGCAAAAAAGCCCTCTACCCCTACCTTTCACCGAAAAGTGCAGCAAAGGCAAACATATTCTTGACTTTAGCTTAACCAAATTGTTAACAATCAATTAATTAAAGTAGAAGTCGACTTGGCATAATTGTTATTCCCTCAATATCATGACCACTTATCATATAGATTTTGTTGTTTCTCTTGCCCCATTTTCAGGTTGTAGAGATGTGAACCCTATTGGTATACAATATAATATTTTGTTTAGAGCATTGTAATTGTGTGTTAGATGTGTGTAAAATAATCTTTTCTTATTTATGCCTTGAGAGCAGCAAGGGGTGAATTATAGAAAACTTATTGAGGATTGAATGTGATCCAATAATGCAAGGGCTAAATAAATTCTTCAGATTGAGATTGAATTGATTTCTATGTATGTTGTCACTCTTAAATTTTCAGGGTCGTAATTTGTGTCCAACGTGGTTTGGTTGGAGTTGCATTATTGTGGGGAGAGTAATTTTTAGGCATCTCTTATTCAACTGGCAAACTTTTTCTTGGCAAGGTGAATAGGAATGAGAGGTTGTGTACATGCGAAAGTTAGGGATTAATAAGTGTTTTTTCGTTTATAATTTGATGAATCAAGTTAACCAGATCAATGAATATACTTGCTATATTTTTTTGGTTGGACAGGGGATTGAGATATATATTGCACGTAATCACACTATTGATTTGCGTGTACTGAATGCACGGGCACAGGCATGCACTATCATGTATTTTTCATTACTTTTTAAGTTTTTGAAAGAAGTAGAGGATCTGTGACAAAATTTAAAAAGTCTTTCAAGGCATACGGGTATTAAATCTGTCATGATTTCTTTCTGTTTTTCTGCTATTCTTACATGTCTTAGTTGAGTTATTTGAATTTTCTTTTTGTGTAAGTATCTCCTTCTTTGATGTGTCTAGAGTTGCAAGATGAGCATTGAGAATGAAATTAATACGCTTTCAGTGATTAATTGTGTTGAGACGCATGCAAATAATCAGATATTAGTTGTAAAGCAGAATATGAAAGTCGACCAACTAATTGGCAAGCATTCTTTCCACGACAAGAATATCTGTGTATACCATATAACCTGCGATTTTAATCTTGCTGACGTTAAAATATATATACTATTCAAAAATACTGCAATATTTTCATATGAACATTTAAATGTGTGCCCCATATCTAAAAGAGTTAGTTTGCATGAGAATACAGTAGAAGCAAACGAAGAACAAAATATTGAGATTGACCCAATAAATGGTATGTATTTATAGAATTCAATACAAAAAAAAAGAAGAAGTAGTGTTTGAAAATATATTCATTTTAACTTGAATTTAAAATAATCAAACCCAAATTGCTTTGCACATAGGTTTGGAAAATAATCTGCAGCTACCAACCGAAATAGTTCAGTCTCAAGGGGATGCTGTGGAGTGTCAAATTTCAATGGTAGCTCATCAAATGGTAAGCACGGTATATTTTGTTATTAGCGATTTTATTCTTTCATGTTTTTCAAATGTCCCTTTGTTCATCTCTATATTTTGTTAAATGTTGATGTCGCTTATCCCCATTTTTCTGACTTTCATCCAAATGGTAAATGATATGAAGGTAGAATTTATCTTACAATGTGTTCCCTCATATGTAAAGAAATTAATGTCAAAGGTAAATACTAAAAAGCTGTATATAAATCACAATGTATAGAATTAAAATAATATAGTAATACCTTTATTTGTGATGTTGTGCCAGAATAATGGGATACAAATACTCAAAGACTATATTTCCCAATTTTATGAATGCTCATATGTGTTTATTATTCTTACTCCAAAATTTGGATGCCTTGAACACTGTGCCCCTGTGGTGACTTTTGTATTCAAAGTTGATTGGTCGGAAGAGTGTTGGCACATTTTCAAAAGTAATAAGTTGTCTTTTTTATTTCGTTGCCAGTTCATATTTATTTGCGATGAATTTAATAATTCTTACTCTTATTTATGTAGGGAAGTTGAGGACTAGCAAAGAGACAATGAGGTCGTCGTGATAAGAGTTTTGTTAAGATATTGAAAATATCATAATGACATTTTATTTGTTAGGTTAAGTTTTACAAAAATACATTTTATTTGACAGTATTTAATTTTTATTACGTTTGTTGGGGGATTTATGAATTTTGAAAATTTGTGTAAAACTTCAATATTATTTACACCTCGATTTGTCCTGCACATATACCAAAGTTTAGTTTGATCCTCCCTTTGCGCATTGTTCGACCAATAATTTTAGTTGTTTTCAAAATGTGTTACGCCGTGCCTTCAAGCACGGGCATTCGCTAGTATATATATATTAAAAGAGACCAGGGGTTGAAGTGAACACTTCTAAAAATGTTAGAGATCAACTTGTTGCATGTTTAAGGTCTAAGGACCTAGAGTGTGATATCCCTTTATATATAAGCATAACAGTGGGTCACTTAGGGCTCACAGAAAGATCTGGCACACCCTCTCTCGCCTCTCTCTCACAGAATCACGCGAAGCCTCTCACGCTGAAGCCTCTCTTCTCCGGCCAACGTCTCTCTCTCTCCGTCGCCATCAATCATGGTCCCTCCATCGGCCATAAGTCTCTTTCTCATAGATTAAAGCAAAGTTACAGATTTTTTTTGCAATAGTTTGTTCGGTTGATTGCAAATACTTGTTCTTTAAGGTGTGATTTCTGATGTTGATTTGTTATTTTTGTTGGGTGTTCCAGCCTTGTTTTCCATTTTTGTTGGGTATTCCAGAAGCGATTTACACACTCTCTCTCTCTCTCTCTCTCTCTCTCTCTCTGTTTTGTCATGGTGTTTAAGTTTTCTTCCTCTGTTTTTTATTTTGTACAAAATTCGGTTACCCAATCGGTTCGGGGATTACCCGAAACCCGTTTGGTTCGGTTATGGTTCACCAGCCTTCTCCCCGTTCGGGCATTGGGGCGGAGATGGTTTCAGTTTCGGTTTCGGGGATCGGATACGGATATGCCAATATCCGCCCCGATCCACCCCGTTGTCATCCCTATTTTCAATCCATAGCATCTTATGCCTTCGTATGTAGTTGTGGAGCAAGTCAACAACTGTCACGTTTCTTTTCTATTGTCAATGAAATTGTGGTGTAAACCGCATTGTTCAATTGGACTCCATAACTTGGTCTTCATCGACAGATGCAAAAAAATGCCCATACTTCCCGTAAGACGATTAGAAAGTACAAACATATTACTGACATACTTCTTCCATTCCAATTTGTTTGTTCAATATTGAAAATTCAACTTATTTAGGGAGCATAATAATTCAGTCATCATAGCCAAATTTCATATTTAACTCAGCATACGGAAACTCAGCACACTAGGATATGGACAAAGCATTTTAAGCAAACAGTTGTGCCAAAGGAACACTAATTTTGCGTGAGGTTAAGAAAATCTTGATTCAGTACTGTTACAACAGTTAGATTAGAACCGAGGAAGAATGCTCCATACATAAATGAGAAATTAACATGAAGTCGATGCGTTCAAACCAAAATTAGGGTTTCTAGAGTCCAAATGAACAAATCAAAGCATCTCACACCAGCAAATAGTTTAAACTAATAGTAATAAAAGTTCAAAACCAAATACGAAAAAATAAAAGTAAGAATGGAAAATTTTTACATCAAGAGCCATCGGCATGGTATCTTCTTTCATGTCATTCATCTGTACAAACTGATCCACAGAGAGAGAGGCCAGGTGTTTGGTTGTGTTTCCGATGGTATCTCCGGTGGCGGTGCGGCAATCGCAAACAGTCTCCGTTCCGGTGGTTGTGTTTGGTTTGAGATTATACGCACAAACGCATATATATAGGCATACGGTTTTAGGTATGTTCAAAGTGGGTCGGTCTGGGTCAAGGCTCCATTTGGGCCGTGTGTTCAAAGTTGGTCTGGGTCAACCTCTATGTAGGCCGAGTTGGGTTGGCAATTGATGACTCTGTACTTCTCAGAATTGGGCCCAGTTTCCGGCCCGCTGGAAATTTAGACTGAGCGCCCTGCTGAGTGCTGAGCCCTTAAAATGGTGTTTATCCCAGGCTCGAAAATGTGATCCGAGCTGCACATTTCGGGAATGTTTTACTCGTCAAGGTCGTTATAATGAAACATTAGAATCAAGTAACTTAACGGTTTGGATTAAATTTTCTTGAGTGGTATAGAGTATTAACATACTTATAGAGACAAAGTCGAAGGGACAAAATCAACTTCAACGATGTATCATCGCAACAACTTGCAAGTATGAAGCCTATGATGCACAGACACGGACACTGACACGGGAACACAGAAATTCTAAAAAAATAGGGACGCAAACACAGCGAGAGCACGCCACGTGTATATTTATTTAATTAATATAAATAAATAAAACACCCACAAATTTTTTAAAAATTACTATTTGGCTCCAATTTTTTTAATATTACAATTTCGGTGAAAGTACATAAACACCCCCTCAACTATCACTGATTCTCATAAACACCCCCTCACATTTAAAAGCGCCCATGGAGACCCCCTCAACTACTCACGTTACCCAAGTGACCCCCTTCCGTCTTAGAACCGTTTGCTGAGAGGTCACACATCAGTAATTTAGGCCTTTTTTGGACAAAAATGCCCTTTGACAGCTATATACATCTTCTTCTTCTCTCTCTTTGATAGCTATACACCCTCCCTCACCTAATCCTTTCTCTTCCCCATTTCCTCATCTCAGCCCACGACAGACGATGATGCACCGCCGCCACCATTACCCCCCTCCCCCAACAATCACTGCGAGGTACGGCTGTCGGAAGATATATAGTTGCTTTGTGGAGAGGCATGGCTCTCGGAAGAGGACACAACGGTGCTCATCAACACCGACGATTCTTGCACCCAGCCCATTGGCCACAACATCCGTCGAGTCTTCTTCGATCTATAGTGGTAGCACTCGTCTCCCTGCCAAGACCGACAAAGACAACTATATAGGTGACCAGTTCGATTCTCGTCAGCACCTATCCTCAAGAAATCCCCAATTTCATATCAAACCCGACAAAACACTCACATTCTCCATCTGTTACAACTTTCATTATCTTTTAGACTTCACCACAGGTTTTCTTTAACTTCAAAATCAGACCTCATACTCATTTTTTCCCAGTTTCCTTTGATTTTGAATCTTTATTTTTCTGAGAATGAATCATTTTTTAAAATGATTAATCGAACCCAGTTTGTGAAATAAACGAATTTATGTTGGTAGTGATGCTGGGGAAGGGAGGTCTGAGAGGAGGTGGTGGCTGGTGGTGGTGCTTTGCTGTGGTCTGAGATGAGGAAATCGTTTAGGGGAGAGAAAGAGGGGATGCGGATCAGATGGTGTATGTGCCTATATGGGTGTTGATGGCACGTCGTACACGGGCCAGAAGAAAATGGGTTTCAGATTTCTGGTCCAGTGGTTTTGGAACCATGTGATGAATTACCTCAACCATGTCTTCATCCACTGCCACCACCGTTGTATAGAGAGAGAGAGAGAGAGAGAGAGAGAGAGAGAGAGAGAGAGAGAGAGAGAGAGAGAAAGATTGGGGCGAGAAACGAAAAGGAATTAGGGGAGGGAGGTTTGGGTTTGTTCAATCGGAAAAGAGAGAGGGAGACAGAGACAGAATTGTCTGTTGGCCTGTATAATAATAGAAAGGGTATATTCGTCAATTCGTCCATTCCACTAACGGAGTTTGTCTTTTTTTCGTTTCCAATGGTTGAGGGGATCTCCATGGGCGCTTTTAAATGTGAGGGGGTGTTTACGAGAATCAGTGATAGTTGAGGGGGTGTTTATATACTTTCACCTACAATTTAACCCCCAAATTTTTACAAAATTATAGTTTGGCCCAAATTTTTAAAAAAAAATACTCCCTCCGTCCCCTTTTTAAAGTTCAGTATTCCATTTTGGACTGTCCCTTAATAAGTGTCCATTTTGTAAAATTAGTGAGTAAAGTTGGTGCATTTTCTATTTTGCCCTAAAAGTAGATTCCATTTTGAAAAATTAGTGGGTAAAATGTAATGATGATGTCTCCAGAGAGGGTACATAAGGAAAGTGGAGATAAAAGTTAATGTGGAAGGTGTAATGATGATGTTTTCTTAATAAGTTGAAGTTACGAAACGAGACACTTAAAAAGAGACGGATGTACTACAGTTTGGCCTCTACCTTGTCCCCATTAGTGTCTCCCCGTGTCCCCAGCATGATTTCTGACACATTTGATGTTCTCGACGAGCTGTAAAAAATGAAGAATTTCAAACAATCAAGCGAGGCAGGACAGACCCCACAAGCCGGCCAACAACATTTGTTTTGAAACCATATCCATCGTATCCCATCGCACGATTTGGCTTTTAGTTTTCCCATGGACTCGAAAAAAGAAGGAAAAAAAAAAAGAGAAATGATTTTGCCACACCATTTTTTGATAATGCCACACCCTGCAAGTGTATTTTTGCACCAAAAAATACAATTGCAGGGTGTGGCATTATCAAAAAAGGGTGTGGCAAAATCACTATCCAAAAAAAATCGAAAACGAAACCTGAGGGTCGTTTGAAGAGCAGGGACAACAAGATGGGGATGAGCATCAGTGCACCACAGCTTGGAAGTGAGGAAAACCTCCTCTCGAGACTTGATCAACCCAACTCGGATAGCTTCTTGAATGGCATCGCCAAGAGTTGACTCAGTTTGGTAAAAGGAAGCAGTGTCAAAGTGCCTGTACCCAAGCTCAATTGCCTGGACCACTGCTTGCACCACAATTTCTGAAGCCACTGTTGAATAAGTTGCTGTGCCCAAGCCCAAAACTGGCATTTTTTGGCCAGAACTCAGAGTTACTTCTGGGACTGTACTTTGGAAAGCCATTGTTATTTGGTTTTTGTGAATAAGTGAGTGAGTGAATGAGTCCACCTTATGAGTGGAAGAAGTGGTTGAAATATGCCCAGTTGCCCACTATTTATGGCAATTGATAATATTATCTTTCTTTCTGTTTTTATTCTTTTTCCCATTGGTTAACGTTATTTTCTGGGGTCCCCCTCCTTCGTGGGTGGCTTGATCCAATGTTCACTTTGGTTGATAATATCATGCGAACCCGGAGACCCTGTAGTGAGCAAGTCACTACAAGGGTGCAGTGATCATCTTAGACCGTCCATTTCTTTAGTCGATGGTTCAGATTCGTTGGTAACTTTTATCAGTAAAAGATAACGAACATATCGAACATTGATTATCATGATGAACAGCTCGGGTTGCGCATTATAAGGTTACTCGCTACAAGGTCCCACTCCGAATATCATGGTTTGACTATTTTTTAGGTAAATTATACCGTTATACGTCTGTGCAAGATTAGTGCAGCTTGACTAATTCTGGAGTTCAATCTCATTGGCTATTTACGGGTTTGACGTAGTTTTACAAGTGAAACATACTACAGTTATATTTTGGCGAATTTTCGGCAAAATTACCTCCTTAAACCATTCTTGCCGTTGGGTCATTTGAATTATTTCATAGAGATTTTGTGTAATAAAGAGAGCAATTACAAAAATACTGATTATGGAAATAAATGGCTCGCGAAATGGCCGATAGATTGAGATTATGTTTTGAAGCCTCATGTCATATATAATAACTTTAGAATTGAGAAATGACTTCACAATTAGAGATGCTTTGTTGACTTGGTTGGAGACTTTTTTGGTGCCGGATGGGTATATCCCATGTGGTATTTGTTCGGCACATTCGGGCAGTCCAAATGTCCAATACACTTTTGGACAACTTAGATTGAAACCCTCTCTCTCCTCTCACCCCAACACTTTCTCTCTCTTCAAATCCGAGCCGTCCAAAAATGCAAAGGACGGCTGATGCGCCGAGCGGGCACTACGTGGTACCCACCCGACACTGAATTTTTTTTCCACGTGGGAGGCCCTTTGGCTCCCTCCTCACTTTTTTTTTTGGCGCCAAACAGACACCACGTGATACCCACCCGACACTAAAATTTGTTTTTCACTTGGGAGTCCCTTTGGCTCCCTCCTCACTTTCATCGGCCCTTTGCACACGAGTGGGTTTTCACCTCAGCGGCTCAGCTCAACCTCTAGAGAAGACTTCAGCAGCGTCCCTTAAGTCACTCTCACCCTGAGCTAAAAGTTTGTATTGTGGCCACTTTAGTCCTGCAAAAAACATTTAATTTCAAGGGTTCCTCATACTTTTTTACCCCTTAATAATAGTCCGACAAAAAGGCTTCATTCTTATTTTCGCTTTAAGCCCTGAAAAATCAGGACTGGCTCTGGGCTCCTCTCACTTTCAGCAGCCCTTTGCACACAAGTGGGCTTTCACCTCAGCCCTCAAGAGAAGACTTCATCAGCGTCCTACAAGTCACTCTCACCTTGAGCTAAAGCTTGTATTATGGCCACTTTAGGCCTCCAAAAAATTTTGAATTTCAAGGATTACTCATACTTTTTTATCCTTTAATAATAGTCCGACAAAAGGGCCTCGTTTATATTTTTGCTTTAAGACCCTGAAAAGCCAAGGCCAACTCTAGGCTCCTCTCACTTTCGGCAGCCCTTTGCACACATGTGGGCTTTCACCTCTGCCCTCCGGAGAAGGCAATCTCAGCAGCCATGGAGTAATGGCTAGAGCTATCCCTTTTGTCTCCCGTGACATACAAATAATCCCATAAGACCAGGCTTGTATTGTATTTGGTTTATTTGTATCTGTAAAAATCTGGAAATATAGAGACCTGTGAGGATCAGTTGTCGTAGAAATGTAGGCCAGATATGTGAGAGTGTGGTGAGCTGAGCGGCCTCACGTGTAAAGCTCTAGCATCTTAATGATTAGCTCTGGTTTACCTTCGTGTAATACCCTAGTTTGGGAAACCATGTAAATACTTCGTGTATCTGTGTTTGGTGTGTGTTTTGTTGGTTTCGATCCCTTGGGGGCACAACATCTTTCACAATGCACCTGAGTAAAACATAATGACCGTACAGGCCCTTACACACGTCCACACCTTCTCGTCGGTAGATTAATCATGAAAAACACTGTGGTTAAGAGAAATGATGTAATATTGATTGTATCAAACCATAATCCTAACATGCCTTTGTATAGGCTACATTGTTCTTCGTCACTAAGAAATTGAAACCAAATAGGAAACATGCATTATAAAGAAATCAACCCAACTAAGAAACATGAATAATAGACCCTACAAAACATGGTAACATAATGTTTCTCAATATTATGTTAACATCCCCCCTCAAACTCAAGTAGGTCTACCAACTTGAGTTTGAAAAAAAAAAAAAGAAATCAAAAGCACCAAAGCCAAAAAGCTAGAAACCACGAACAACCAAGCCAAGCCAAGAGAACCATGAGAGCCAAAAGGACAGCCATAAGTGAGAACCAGGAGCAGCCATGCAAGCCAAGCAAACTCAAGTAGGTCTACCAACTTGAGTTTGAAAGAAATGAAATGAAAAATCCATGAATCGAAAGCCACGAGCGCTGGTTGTGATGAGGCGCGCTGGTGATGAAGAGACGTTTTGGTGGGTGAAAGCAACCTGAAAGCGTGGAGGAGATTGACAAAGTAATTAAGTGCCTAGCGGACGGCAGAGAGAGTTAGGCCGCCCGCCAGGAGCGAATATCCACAGGGCCTAGATCTTATAGCTCTGATACCATGTGAAGAAAGGCGAAAGATGTATTATTGATTGTTTCAAACCATAATCCTAACATGCCTTTATATAGGCTACATTGTTCTTCGTCACTAAGAAATCGAAACCAAATAGGAAACATGCATTATAAAGAAATCAACCCAACTAAGAAACATGAATAATAGACCCTACAAAACATGGTAACATAATGTTTCTCAATATTATGTTAACA
>BPLS01032230.1:0-60242 GCA_019656275.1 Rhododendron kiyosumense
TTTTGTTTTTGCTAGGCAGAGTGGTGTGAATTTTTGTATTATTAGTGCTTGTTTCTTAACTAGTTTTTGTTGCTAATTTGAGTTTTGATATATAGTTCTTTGATCCGGTTATTTAGTTTGTTTCCTGCCATATAGATGTGGAAGAAATCCTTTGGCTATGGTTTTGGCGCCAACTAGAGAGCTTGCTAAACAAGTTGACAAGGAATTCGCTGAGGCTGCTCCTAAGTTGGAATCACTGTGTGTTTATGGAGGTGTGCCCATCTCGCGGCAAATGAGCCAGCTTGACCATGGTGTTGATGTGGTTGTTGGTACACCGGGACGGGTTATAGATCTGATCAAGAGAGGTGCTTTGAAGTTATCTGAAATTCAGTTCCTTGTACTCGATGAAGCTGATCAGATGCTTAATGTGGGTTTTGCGGATGACGTTGAGACTATCTTACAACATGTGCCAGCGAAACGTCAGTGCATGATGTTCTCCGCGACAATGCCAAGTTGGATTAGGAAACTCACCCAGAAGTACCTAAATGATCCACTAACAATTGATCTTGTAAGTGTGTGAAAGTGTGTGAATTTGCTTCTTTTTTTCAGGGGGTTGATGAGTTTTTTTTTTTTTTTGCTTTCTTATTATTTACTATCTGGTCCATCTTCACTACATCATCTTTATCCTCTTCACGGGTTAACGTTGCCATTTTCTTTGAAAAGCTTAGTATTCGCTTAGTGTTCTTTTGATGTACTCTTTTGCAACTCTGATTACATTCAATTATTCATGATGGACTGTACTTACTCAACAACTTGGTGCCTAAACTTGGGTAGTAAAAACTAGCAATTTTCAGTTGGTTGTGAAATTTAGTGATGGTTTTTGGATATTTATCTTTCTTTCATGTGTAATTTGACATTTGTGGGAGTAACTTTTACTGCCCTTAAGCCATAGTATTATTGTTGCACAAAAGGAAACTCGTTTGACTATAATTTGTGTTCTGAAATTACCACTGCGAACTTGCTTATGCTATATTTTCACTGCATTTCCCAATAATTTGTATTCTGAAATTACCACTGAGGCACTGAGAACTTGCTTGTGCTCAACTTTACTGCAGGTAGGAGATTCTGTTCAGAAGTTGGCAGACGGAATTTCGTTATATGCAATTGCATCAGAGATGTTTGAGAAACCACAAATTATTGGACCTCTCATAACAGTATGTATCCAATGCTTTATTCCTTTCCTGTTTCATCTTATTCCATCTTGATATTCAGCCTGATTAATATGGCGATTTTTTTTCCTTCAGTTTTTTTTTCTTCCTTGCAAAATGGAGGAATAAGTCCTTGACTTTGATTGACGTTTCTCTTCCCTTCCTGTTTGGCACTAGGAACATGCAAAAGGAGGTAAATGCATTGTTTTCACGCAAACGAAGCGTGATGCTGACAGATTGGCATATTCGATGCAAAGAAGTTTCAAATGTGAAGCTTTGCATGGAGATATTTCACAAAATCAGAGGGAGATAACTCTTTCAGGCTTTCGAGATGGTCGCTTCAATGTTTTAGTGGCCACTGATGTTGCTGCTCGCGGCCTTGATGTACCTAACGTTGATCTAGTGAGTTTTATTTCAATAAATTTATTGTTGTTTTGTACTAATGGGTATTTTTTTTAGTCACACTTGCAAACAGATGAAAACCTGTATGTCCTACTTGACCTTTAAGTTCATTTCTTTCTCATTGCATGCTGCCTGCCACTCCCATTTCCCAACAAGAAAAGGTGACAAACTGAAGTAAATGAAAATGTGAAGGGGTCATCCTGCAATTCATCTGTTGTTTATCTATGATGTGGCTCTAATAACAATCTTCCTCTATCATATTTTGATCTCTCTGATATTGCCTCATTTTTGTCTTTTTCCTACTTATGTGGATGTAGATTGGTTTTCACCGAGTTTTCATCCTCGTGTGATCTTCAACATTGTAGAAATGTTGTGTTTCAAGCATACTAAATCAGTTATTCCGACAATCGAATTCCGCTGCAGTGTTCTGTGTCTTGTCTTTGACTGTCCTCTTAAACATTCTTTATTTACTGCACAGGTCATACATTATGAACTTCCAAGCACTTCAGAGATCTTTGTTCACCGATCTGGCCGAACAGGACGTGCTGGGAAGAAGGGAACAGCGATTCTGGTTCACACATCAAATCAAATGAGGGATGTCAAGAGTATTGAGCGAGATGTCGGGTGCAGATTTACAGAGGTATGCAATAATTCTTTTTTTTTTTGGTCATTCATTAAACCTAATCTACTCTATCCTAGGGGACTTGGGGAGAGGGAGGGGGAGGGGTGCTTACGAGAATCGAACCTGCCCATGTGCATAGGAATACAATGGAGGCACCAACTGCACTTCACTCCACTTGCAATATGCAATTATTCTTACGAGGAATACTATCTTTGTACCCTTGTATACATGTTAAGCTATTCCTTTGACCAATTGCTTTGAACTTGGTCAAACCTATTGGAGTGTTGAATGTTTAATGCTCCGAGTCTCTTACTGGGTTGGACAATTGAAAGCTTGAGAAAATGCTTTGGAGCTTCTGGTCTTTAAGCTTGTGATGATACGAGGTCAACAATTCCACAAACACACTACCACTACCCCTTTAATATCCTCTGTAATTTCGTGAACATGTTCCTGCACTAATGTGAATCTGCTTTGAAGTAGCATCATTGGGTTTCTTTTTGGATCACTTCTGGCCAAAATCTCAGCTAAAGCATATTATGCTTCGTAGAGTAAATAATCATTTTGGAACTTCATGGAAATAACTTAGACGGCTTCCCCCTTTATAGTTTTAGGGGGGGATCTGTGTGGGTGTGTGCGTTTTCAAATTCTATCACTTTTATAGGAACTTGGATCATTAATCCTTTATCAGGAATAGAAGACTGATTTTGCATATTAATTTCAGCTCCCCAGGATTTCTGTTGCGGGTGGAACAAGCAACATCTTCAATGACATGGGTTCGAACCGTGGCGGGCCTGGCGGCCGATTTGGCGATTCAGGTTCTGGTCGTTACGGTGGTCCCTCAACTGGTGGTTTTGGTGAATATGGCTCCAGTCGTTCAGGATTCGGTGGATCTGGTTCAGGTCGATCAGGTGGTGGGTTTGGTGGGTTTAACTCGAGCCGCTCAGGGAACTCTGGTGGTTATGGGTCTGGTCGTTCAGGTGGTTTTGGGAACTCTGGTTCAGGTCGTTCTAGCGGTTTTGGCGATTTTTTCCCAAGCAGATCCAGTGGTGGCTTTGGCGATGATAAATATGGGAGGAAATCATTCTAACTTTTCTCTGAGGTAAGTTCATTCTACTCTTTCACAAGGGATTGTTACAATTCAATTGCGCAATAATCTGGCCATGGTTAATGTGTTATTCAGAGAAAAGGACTGACCACAATCAGCTGGGGAACAACGACAAACTTTGAATTATGTGTTCTCTGAAATTGTTGTTTAACGTACTCGTTCATGCCCTTGCAGTTTCAGGAATGAGAGCTATAGAAGTCTGCTTTGAAAATTGAAACGAACATTCCTGGACTATCGGTCTTACTTGCAGTTGCCGAGCGGGTGATCAGCCGGTTATATGATTATGTTCGTCACTATAAGATAATATTTACAAATTGTCCCTTTCTTTGTAGATAAGAGGAAAAAAAAAAAAAAATGTCCCATGTGAATGAATATTTTGAAACACGGATAAATTTTTACTGATGCTTTGAATTACTAGTTATTTTTGCCAACACAGCCATCGTTGGATGAGAATTTTGGTGTAATAGGACCATAATGTATTCATTTCACTGGGAGGAATCACCAGTTGTTGTTTCGGTTCCTTCGTATTTTTCTGTGATTCCCGATTGCACCAAAATTGCGCACGCGCACACCCTCCCCCCACACACTACGAATGAAGTAAACACAAGAAAAGAATATGTCCTAAGATCTTCAACCTACATCTGTTCGATAATCTGAGTTGATTGCAGATGAGACTATTCGAAGGTGGTCGAGTCATTGACTGGGCTAGACCTAATTGGTTAGTTGACAATGTACTGTAATGAATATTACATGCGATTTTTGTGTTTTATTTGTGTCATGCTTTGAACGGCAAAACGAATTATCATTACTATATCTTGGAGTTGGACCAATTTTTTATTTTATTTTATTTTTTTTATCCGCGGAGTTGGACCAATTGGCATGGTTTCATAAAGGTGGTGTTACTCCATGCATGCATGGCATTGTGAATACTCTGTTGTCATGTTGGCAACTTGAGAGACAAAAAAGTGCTCAAACCTAAACCTAGTTCACAAAGCACTACGAAGTAGTCAGACTGCAAACTGTACGAAGTTGGCAATTTTTTGCCGGTTTTTCAGAACGGCTCAAGCCATTTGACCACCATTGGACTTGCTCATCGGCAAAACTCTTGCCATTGCTAAAATCGGACCAGAGTAATCTGAAAGAATGCTTCATTGGATTGGGCAAAACTCATTTCTTGTGCCAAATGGCATTTCTGTTTTGGCAAATATTCGGTTACCGTTGAGTAATTTTTCTTTTGATAATGTTTAAATGGATTCGGATCCTCTCCCGTCTAGAGGGGCTCATGGAAAAAATGTTACATTTACCAGAGAGAGAAGAAAAGACAAACACATCTTGCCTTAGCTTACGAGTTACGAGTGACAACAAATGTTTGAAAAACAAAAGCAAAACTTGTTTTACCAATTGATCAATTTTTTTTAACACGAAAGGGTAAATGGAATTACTCTCTTATTCTTCCAATTGATCAATTAACAAGACAAATGTTGGGCATGAATCGTAAAGATGGCTGAAGAGGTAGTAGAACTGGAACTAGGTGGATAACCAAATTGAAAATTTCGAATTTGAACTCTTATATTTGCTTGTTAAAGTTCGTTCAAAATCAATTTGCGTCAAGGAACAAATTAAGTTTTCAAATCTGTTAAGCTTATTTTATTTTATTTATATATATCTAACATACTACTAAGCTTTAAATTAAAAACTCGTTTGACTTCCATGACATATTCATAATTTCCAATTACTTGAGATCAGTTGATTAAAATTCGCTTGAGATTCCGTTGTTTCTTAACTAAGTTATAATTCAAACATACTTTTTACAAGTTGTTAAACTTTTAAATCAACTTGATCAATCTATCAGACCCTAACTGAAATCCAAAATTTTTTTTTTTAAAAATAAGACCCTAACTGGAACCAAGTGCCATGAGGTTGTATAGCAACACTAAAGTGTTGCCGGTTCAAATTTTGTAAAAAGAATTTTAAGACCTCTTTGGACTAACTTTTAATTGAGTTATTGACACTTTTTTTAAAGTTATTTTTTCCACTTAATTTGTTTCTAAATTTGAGTATTTTCATGACTTCTCTTGTAAAACCGAAAGATAGTGAAAATTTACCGAAATGACTCTTAATACCTTTTGGGATCGGTAGAGATTATTATTATTTTTTTGATCTGGATTGGTAGAGATGAAATTAAGGGAAAATGTAGGTTCTTTAAGGAAAATGAATTTTAACACTCACTTCCTGTCCATTGGCATTTCTTTTGTATTTAGTCACGTGAAAGTATCAAATTGTCTTCCATACGAAAAAAAGTGAGTCAAGAGGTAAGAGTAAATAATAATTTAACATAAATAAAAGATAAAAAAAAAGTGTCTATGAATAAAATGAGAGCGGAAATCATCAGTCCCATTCTAATGAGAAATCCCTCATTTAGCTAAAATGCGGATCTTTCATTTTCAGATCATATTCATTTTCAGATCATTGTTGATCCAACCCGTTCAACTTATTTAGAACATGTTTTTAGGGATAATCGCTTGAAATTAGCTCAAAATTTGACTGGAAAGTGCTTGATCCAAACAGTTTTTCATACAGTTTGACATGAACTATTTTATGGACCTCATGTTTGGATCAAGCATTTTCCGGTTACATTTTGAGCCAATTTCTCTTGAGGTATGTTTAAAAATATGTTTTAAACAATTTGAACGACTTGGATAATCAGAAAATGACTTGAAAGACTCTGAATTAGGGGTGTGCATGGGTCGGGTAGAACATTTTAGAACCTGAAAACCTAACCGCACATATGGTAGAACCGTCCGCGAGCCCGATTCTTTACTTCGGGTCGAGTTGGTCGGTTTTACCCTTCGGGTTGGTCGGGTCGGTTTTTAATAGAAAAGTGAATCCGAACGGAACTCTGATTTTTAACGGAAAGTGAACCCATACGGCCGTACACGTCTGAACCACATAATAGATCCCGCCTGGGACCCTTCGGGTCGGATCCGCGGGTAGATGGGTTTTTTCACAGACCTGCTCCGAAATATGAGATAGGCATTTAAATCCTCATTTTGGGTACTCATTAGTGCACTGCGGAAATCATTTCCCCTCTTTTATCTCGTAAGGAAAAAAAAACAAAAGAAAACCTGGAAGAGCAAAACGAAAACGAAAAATATCTCTCAAATCCTAATAACTCAACCGTCTCCGTTTTAACTGCTGCTGCAACCTCCTTCGCTCCCTTTCGCTAAACCCTACGGCAAAACTCTCTCTCTCTCGCTCTCTCTCTCTCTCTAACTAAAACCCACCACAAAGTCCAACAAGAAGAAAGAGATGACGAGTGGTCTCGTCCTTCTGAGAAAATCAGCTTCGACTCGATCAACGATTGCCGCCTTAACACTCTCCGTCGAGTCTCTCCTTCACCATCACATTCGCCACCGCTCTCATTTCTCGCCCCCCGAACCTGACCTCGCTCTCTCCACAAATGCACTCTCCGGCAGCGGCCGTATCGTCCAGAACTCCACGACGATCGGGCGGTGCCTCAGCGGCGGCTTCGGAGGAGCGTTGAGCGGAAGGAGCTTTCACGCCGGGCCCGCCTCCAATTTTAGGGCTTCGGTCCCGGCGTCGCGGCCCGAGTTTGCTGTGGATGATTTCGCGGCGGACGAAGACAAGTCCAGAGGCCACGGGACTGGTACTAGTGATGATGGTCTGGAGATATCTAAGCTTGGGATCTCCGAGCATATCGTTTCCGCTTTGGCCAAGAAGGGAATCACTAAGCTCTTCCCAATTCAGGTATCCATGTCTTTTAATTTTCTTGTAGTACGTATTATCTAGTAGTATGTTACATGGGTCCTTTGTTTTGGCTCAAGTACCCGGATGTGTCCGACACCCGTACAATTTTGACATTTTGTACACTCGGATGCTCTAATTGTCATGATATTTACAGAGAAGGAATATCAAATTAGCTAGAAAAGCAATGTTTAGAGTATTTCACGTGGACATGAAATAGTAAAAACATATTTTTCTTAACTCCTTGTTTAAAAACATTCCTAAATATAATCTAGGGTACATAATCTAAAAATATTATTCAATATTACTACAAACAAGTGTTCAGGACGTGTCCCGTACACATACACCCCATACTCACACCCGAGTCCATGGAACATATTATATGTTGGGAAATCAGCCGAGCCAATAAACACACACAATACGAGAGATTTTTAATTGGTTCCCTAACAGTGTAATTGTGTACATCCATAGCTCAAATAGGCATCAAAGTGGAAAATTAGACTGGTTGCGGCTTCACAAAACCCAATATTGTACACTTTGTAAGAACTTGATTTTTGTTAAATTTGTTGTTCATGAGCGTATCCTTACACTTGTTCTTATTAGATATTTAATGGTGGACAATATTGTCAAGTATACCAAGTGCAAATGAGTCGAATGCTGAAACAGTTCACGCAGGGCTTAAGTGGTTCAAGTAGAAGAAAACTTAGAGCAAGTTCATCGATTGGTGCCGAAATGAGCAAAATTTTATTGCCAATGTCACTTTGTAGCTTGCTATAGTGTCAAAAGGCTAAACTATAGCAATGCTGTTGCACCAGTTTTGGTGCCATTTTGGCACAATCTCAAATTCTGACCATTCGATGAAACCCATCTCATTTTTTATGCATATCAAAATGAGATTGTGCCAAAATGAGCTTATTCGTACAGTTGTTCTTATGAGATCTTTAATGGCGGACAATATTGTCAAGTATAACAAGTGCGAATGAATCAAATGCTGGAACACTTTATGCGGGGCTGTGAAGGGATTCAAGTAGAAGATAGCTTTGAACAAGTTCGCCGGTTCGTGCCAAAACAATATTGCCAAAGTCATCTTTAAGCTTCCTAAAGTGTCAAAAAGCTATAAAATAGCAATGCCGTTGCACCAGTTTGGTGCCATTTTGGCCCAATCTCAAATTCCGACCATTCCATTCCATTAAACCCATCTCATTTTTGATGCAAATCAAATGGCTTGGGTGTTTTGGCAAGTTTGGCAATTGCCAAATTTGACATCAAGAATGGCATTGCTGAAATTTGGCACAAGGGTGTTGGGGATTTTACCAATCTTGATTCCAAATGTTGGTTTTGGGCCTTTTGGCACAAGGGCGGACTTGCTCTTGGTTATTAGCTTTTGATATGTTAGATGTAATTTAGTTAGTTAGTTTAGGCTTGATGTGCAGTTATGCTGAGCTGATTATTCAAAAAAAGTGCACTGACGCTGAGCTGGACTCTAAGCTGTAATGTGATTGGTCAGTTGAGGCGGTTAGTTTGTATATGAATAGAATGAGCAATGGCTCCGTAATGTAACGTTATCTCTCTAATGATTAATTCAATATGATAACGGAGTTCATTTCACAGAAGTTGTTAAAAAGTAAAACAGAGAGGTAAAAGTTACGATGGCAGTGTCACAGAGCAAGAGACTGAGGGCACATGTCCCCCAAACCCTAAATTAATTAATGTCAGAAACAGGTCGAAGCTTCTAGTTATTGGGAAGTTCTTAGCAGCACAGGTCTAAAAAATATGTTTTCTATCTTTAAAATGTATGTTTGTTGAAAAATTAATGGAATCACTTTTTTGGCTGCTGTCTAAATCAAGTGCGATTGATTTATAAATCTTGGTTGTGGTTTCCATGGTGCACTATGTTTTGCCTTATTTCATCTTTCTGATGTTGCTGGCAGACAACCTTGACTTTGTCCAACTTGTAATTTATCCACCACGTGAATACCAAGAACATACAAATTATACAATCACTTTTGTAGCTCAGATTTATCATTTAACATACCCTTTCCTTCTGGGGAGTATAAATACTGAAGCATTGTTTTTATTTTTGTAATCTTTGCGTTGGGCAGAAAGCTGTGCTGGAACCAGCAATGCAGGGACGTGACATGGTAGGTCGCGCTAGGACAGGAACAGGGAAGACCCTTGCTTTTGGCATTCCCATCATGGATAAGATCATTCGGTTCAATGAAAAGCATGGGTTTGTTCAATGACTCTTTTGATGAACTTGGTTCTTGAAATTTTCCTGCGCATATATTAATTTCATTTTGTTCCAGAGTTGGTTGTGTAATCTTTCCTTTTCTTTTCTTCTTCTTTCCCTTGATTTGAGTTTGAGTATTTTTGTGACATCTGCTTCACTCTTCAAAAAATTCTATTTTTATGCTATAGATGTGGAAGAAATCCTTTGGCGTTACTTTTGGCCCCAACTAGAGAGCTTGCTCGCCAAGTTGACAAGGAATTTTATGAGTCTGCTCCCAAGTTGGATTCATTATGTGTCTATGGCGGTGTGCCCATCTCGCAGCAAATGAGTAAGCTTGACCATGGCGTTGATGTGGTTGTTGGCACCCCTGGACGGGTTATAGATCTGATCAAGAGAGGTGCTTTGAATTTATCAGAAATTCAGTTTCTTGTTCTTGATGAAGCTGATCAGATGCTTAATGTCGGCTTTGCGGACGATGTCGAGACTATTTTAGAGTATCTGCCAAAGAAACGTCAGAGCATGATGTTCTCAGCAACAATGCCAAGTTGGATTAGGAAACTTACCCAAAAGTACCTAAAAGATCCATTAACAATTGATCTTGTAAGTGTGCGGGTTTGCTTTATTGTTTGTTCAACTTTTCCTTCTTGAATTAACCTTTTTTTGGTCGTTTTAAAACCTTCTTCACTGAGATAATCTTTGTACTGGTCACTGTGAAGATGCCTATTGTGCTATTAAAAGCTTCATATTATCTGACCTTAGCTTTCGCTTCACTTTCTCATCTTTTGCGAGTCTGACAGATTCAAAAGCTAGAGTGAAAAGGGTTTTGAATTCTTCATGAGGCATTTAGTACTTATCTTGCCAACTTGAGGCCTAAATTTAAGTGAAATATGCGACTAGTAACGAATGCGCAATGTAGTTAAATTTTGCTCTTTATTTATTTATTCTTGTGTAATTTGACATATGTAGTGGTAATGTGTTGCGTACTTAAGCTGCTGCAAAGAGGAAAACATGTCCACTACAATTTGATTACTAACGCGGCTTCTGCTAAATGTGAACTGTAGGTAGGGGATTCTGATCAGAAGTTGCCAGATGGAATTTCTCTATATGCAATTGTGTCAGAGATGTTTGAGAAATCATCAATCATTGGACCTTTGATAACGGTATGAATCCAATTTGTAATGTCCATTCCTGTCCCCGTGTTGAGATCTAATCTGTTTTCCTCCCTACACTAAACTTTTGAATGACTTCTATCTTTATTAACATCCTTCCCTTCTGATATGTGCCTTAGGAACATGCAAAGGGAGGTAAATGCATTGTTTTCACACAGACAAAGCGTGATGCTGACAGATTAGCATATTCAATGCAAAGAAGTTTCAAATGTGAAGCTTTGCATGGTGATATTTCGCAAAATCAGAGGGAGAGAACTCTTTCAGGATTTCGAGATGGTCGCTTCAATGTTTTAGTGGCCACTGACGTTGCTGCTCGCGGCCTTGATGTACCAAATGTCGATCTGGTGCGTTTGGCATTTTATTTTGTTTGTTGTTCCTTGTTACTCTAATGGGAATGCTATAGCATGTACAAAAGGTTGAGAAGCTGATGTCTTACAGGGGACTTAATATTTGTTTCCTCAATCTTAACCCCCTTGCCTGCTAGCCCCTTCTCTTCTCAGGAGAAAATGAAATACGAAAGGACCCAAAAATTACATGATAGAGAAAGTTAGAAGTTGGAAAACTATCCTCTTGATGTGCAAAAAGTATATCTGGTAGTCCATGGTGCGGGTGAAGCAATATGATGTACCCCGTGAATGTATCGTGATTTTGGTATTTTAGTATCTTGTCAGAGTTCTCTTCTGTCTTTCCCCACTTATTTGCTAGTACTATTGTTATTGTGCCTCAGTTTATCAATTGATTTTACATTCGTGATGTGGCCTCCTTGGTCGGTTGGTCCCACCTTGCGGTTGTGGGGTTTTTTTCTCTGCAACAATAGAGCAAGGTCTGATGAAGTTTTGGTTTGTGGAGATGGTGGATGTGGCCATTGTTTTCAAAAGCGAATGCGCAATGCGAGGCATTTTATCCCTCATGCGGAGAGTTGTAAACTTTGAGGCATTGATTTAGAATGTTAATCCTAAGTTTTGAAAAGTTTGGAATGGCATTTAAAAATTATGGAACAGAGATGGAATAATAAGATGCTAAATAAAATTATAAGACCTCCTCCAAACTTAGAATACATGTATATGTATGTAATTAAAGCTGATTTACTGTAACAAGCTAACTCTATCTTCATATGTCATCTCTAAATAGTGCGCTGATGTTTATTAAAAAAGAACATAGCTCTTCTTTATGTCAGTGCTCTTCCTAGGCATAGCTATTGCTGGATGACTTTAGTCATCTATCTCATTAATTGCCCTAGGCTATCAGGCTCGCTCTCTCTCTCTCTCCCATCCTTTTCAAAAAAAGCGTATGCCTCACATGAAATGCTTAAAAATGCTCAAAAAGGGCACCTTGTGCTATTGCCCCAAAGGTAAGGCATACACCTTGGGATGGTAAATGAAAGCCTTGAGGCTTTTTTTGGACGCCTCGTGTTGATTTGGAGCCTTGACGTGAGCCTTAACTTAGCCTGTGAAAATTTCAATTTGAATGTAAAAAATTCAACTTGAATTTGCTTTTTTGGTGCATAATTTTTCTGTAGATGGAATTGTGTTCAGATCTTTGGTCCAATATTTTGGTGCATAGGATCATTAGTGGTTTTGCACGTCAAGTGTTGTCATCGCCACTCTAGTGTTCTGCATCTTCTCTCTTGTGGTTTATTAAAAGCCTGCTTTTTTTGGTGGGTAGATTATACATTATGAACTTCCAAGCACTTCGGAGATCTTTGTTCATCGATCTGGCAGAACAGGACGTGCTGGCAAGAAGGGAAACGCGATTCTCATTTACTCATCAAATCAAGTAAGGGATGTGAGGTTGATCGAGCGGGATGTTGGATGTAAATTCATAGAGGTACTTTTCTATTTTATGCTTGAGTGTCCTGCACTTTTATATGCTAAGCTATTCGTCCAACATGTTCGGAACAAAATCAGTCCAACTGGAGTGTGGAGTTCTGGTTGGAAGCTAGAATGTGACGAATGTCACAAGGCTGAAGTTTGGGTGGGTTGGACGATTCAAAGCTTCTTAATGCTCGGGGTGGTGGTCTTATGGCATTATGCTTTTCTGGTGTAGGTTGGATTTGTACTACGCTTCTGTATGGTTTACTGATAATTGCTCTGAGTTTGTGTGTGGGAATGGCTTAAATTCCACCAATGATATCTTCTAACAGCTATATTGACTAATTTCCATTAATATCAGCTTCCTAGGATTTCTGTTGAGGGTGGACCCAGCAACATGTTTGGTGACATGGGTTCAAGCCGTTTCAGCTCTTATGGAGGTCCTGGCAGGAGTCGATTTGGTGATTCAGGTTTTGGTCGTTCTGGTGGCAGCTATGGTGGTCGCTCATATGGTCGTGGTGGTGATTTTGGTGAACCTGGCTCCAATCGTTCAGGTTATGGTGCATCTGGTTCTGGTCGATCGGGTGGTGGGTATGGTGGACTTGACTCAAGCCGCTCAAGCAATTCTGGTGGTTATGGGTCTGGCCGTTCCAGTAGATTTGGGGACCTTGGTGGCTCTGATCGGTCAAGTGGTGGTGGGGACTTTGGCTCAGGTCGTTCTGGTCTATTTGGTGATGTTCACTCAACCAGAGACAGTCGTGACTTCAGTGATACTCGTTCTCGTCGTGGTGGCTTTGGTGATGACAATACTTGGAGGAAAAAGTCTTTCTAACTTTATGGCGAGGTAAGTCTATGCTGCTCTTCCACCAGTGCTTAATGAGCTTAAACTTGTTTCGTGGTATCTTCATGCTATATATAGTGGTGCTATAATTCCTGATACTGATATTGCAGATCAGTTGTATATTTATCATTTATAGTGGTGCTATAATTCCTAATACTGATATTGCAGATCAGTTGTATGTTTATCATTTAAATGTACTAATACAGAATTAGAAGCAATGCAAAACATTGCTAAATTTAGTGTCGTGAGACAGGTTTTTCCATATTGTGGTACCTATGTCCCGAAGTGTGGGGTTCTATTTTGGGAATTCTGGTTGTGACCTATATTTACAGTGCGATACACCACTTCACAAATTAAGTAAATAGTAATGCATCTTGTGCAGAAAGCACTAAAGAGCTATGGTAACAAACATCAGTATTTCATGTCATCTGTCGTAGAAACAAGGCAGGCTAGAATCTCTAGGTTGAACGAGGTGGTTTAGCTTGGTAAATAGCTCAAATGCTTAGATTTGTGAGAATCAGCTCCGCCACAAGAAAGTCTTAGGGCCTTCCAGGTAGAACGCTATCACTGCAATGGCTTAGGGCCGCCGGAGGTGGAGGTGAGATTCCCTTGGGAAAAAGTTTTATTTCATCTCTTCAGCAGTGCAGTCTATCGTTTTTTGTTTTAGTGGTAACTTGCTTCTTTCACGTGGGGGTTTTGTAAACTTTGCAACTTTGCTTATACGGCTTTCTCTTGAGATAGCTATATGAGCAACGTTGTCCTTGTTAGTACTTTTTGTCATGTAGTTCATCCTTGTTTCCTCCCTTTCTGAAAGAATGAAACATCAAAAGCTCCTTTAGGAGCTTTTGTTTATTACCCTATAACTATATAATGCTAATATCTAATTGCTTGTTTTACAATGTGTGAGAATTGGATAACAATGTTTCAGGCTGGTACTGCCATTGGTGCAGGAACCTTTTATAAACCTGTTTTTATCTTTCCCATCTTATGAATTGAACTTCGAATTTGGTAATTTTGAGAAGCCTATTTTGAATGCGAATTTTCTGATAACTGTGGTGAACGGGCACAAAAATGTCATTGCTGCAATTTTAGATTAAAATAGCTGAATAAAATCAAGAAGATGCTCACTTGATATGGCAATCTTTTACGTAGACTGTTTTTAAGCATTTTGAGTTTTGAAATTGTTGTTTTAGCTTTAACATGGTACTGGCTTGCCGTTTCAGAAATGAGAACTACAGAGGTCTGCGTCGAGGATTGAAGCAGGCAATTAGGAATCTGGTAGTTGGAGAGTGTGGTGGGGTTGTGTACTCTGCTTCAGACTCTGCTGCTTATATTTTTTTGTACTCGTTATGAGAGCGTGTATATAGATTGTCTCCTGCGTAGTATTAGATACAGTAAGAAGTATCCTATATGTAATTTATGTCGCATCAATGGAAAATAGATATCGTCTTTTGCCGTCTGCTGTATGCTAGGATTTTGATCATTTGTGTGAGGTTGATTCAAGATCGTGACTCCTTGATCATCAGAAAATCCGATGAGGCCTCTGTATGCTGTCTGTTTCACATTCAACATTTTGGGATTCAAAAAGGCAGAAAGAATCAGTTCCAGAATATTTGTTTTTTGATTGACAGTTAGTTCCAATTTATTTACACGGCAAATATTTTGGGCGTCAAGGTAAGTTCATTTAATTTTGCTGGAAATTTCTAACAATGCTATCCCATTATTCCTTTTCAGACATTTTAAACATGGGGCCAGTTCGCTCCCCACCCATTTTGACACCCGATTTTGTTTCGATTCCCACTGCGATGTTTCGAACCGTTGATCTTATTTAAATTAGTAAAAATAGGGGGCATTAGTAAAAATAGGGGGCTCTGCAAAAATTCAGCTCAATTTGATTTTCTCAAGTACTTGATCCATACAATTTTACAGAAATTGTGATAGGAACTAATGTTTGCAAAACCATTTGGATCAAATCTTTACCGATATCAAAATGAGCTGATTTTTTTGTAGAGCCTATTATTTTACTCATTTAAACAAGATCAACGGTTGAAAATAGCACATGTCTGAAAAGGAATAATGGGATAGCATTGAATTGAATTGTCTTGATGTTGGTTCAAACACCCCCCCAAACCCCCCAACTCCCCAAGATGATAGTAGTAAGAGATTGCATCCATTATAGGAAGATTCAAGTGGTCATCCTTGGTAGCCAACCCAACATGGGGAGCCTGTTGTCCCCAAGGGACGGCACGATGTCGTATTAGCACAATGCAATAGTGGTAAGAGCTATTTCAGAATTCGTAGATAATTTCTTGCCCATAAAAAGAGAGGCCAAACGACATCGTAGGTAATTTGTTGAATGGGTGTGAATGAAGCAAACAACACACATGTTGCAATTCCTAACCCTTTCACTGCTCTCTTAGAAAAGGAGTGCGTGACACCCATCGACATCCCTACCAATAGGTATGAACCTGCAATACCTAAATTGTTTCTGTACCTGCATTTCCTCTACTACTGCAATATTTCATTTTGCAATCTCCAAATAGAAGCCAAAACTAATTCAATATAACCGTTCATTGATGTTTCCGTAGCAATCATTTTGATCAGCTTTTGTGCATTACCTTTCCGGTGACGGAGAACAATTTTCACTAGTCCAATTAGTGGAAGACAACTATGACTGCGAAAGGGTGCATATTGTTCAATCTGATCCTTCAAAGGATATAAACTCTCATGTATTTGCAAGTTTTGAAATCTTCCGAATATTTGTAAACTGACATGCTTAAAGGGTTCTTCTTAAGAAATGTCAAAGAGATTAGCGGACCAACAACGTTAAATACTAAAGACGGTTGCCAAAATGGCAGCTCAGTTCATGCACGGAAAAGAGAGAACAGATTATTCCACCAGAAAATCAAATGAGCGCGGCAGTCTGAATTTATTTCTATCTACCACCGCCGGAAGTTACAATGCTGTAGAGGATATAAGTGAGACGCAATTATTCATGTACAAGTTCTAGAAAGCTATTTTCCCAGCACACCCTACTCCTTAATAAGCAAGAAAAACAATTGGATGTCATGTAGTGCGTAATTTCGACTTGCCAAATTTGGATGAAGGTAGACTATCCAAAAAGTTGATCTTTCATACTAATTCACTAGCCGGAAAGCTCTAGAAAAGCCAATGCTTTTTCCTCGGTGCTCTAGTTGGAACATCTGTAAAATGGCGGCAAAAATCCAAGTCAGCTGAAGTGAACTAAATATTGTCACAAGTCAGCTGAACTGAACTATATATTGTCATTGGAAATTTCCGCGCGAAAGAGAAATAAAGCGTGCAGGTGCATTCATTACCTCCGACTCCATACAACGAATTGTAGTGTACTTCGCTCCAAAAGCTCAACCATATCTCTGGAGAGAGAAAAGACCAATCATATACAAGTAGGTATACAGATATATGCATATAAAACGACGAATCAAACTCAATAGAAAAGGAAAGACAATAATAGAGCAAACTAATCTCTGTAGATTAATTTTGAATAATAAAGTTGAAATTTTTTGGTCGAGATATGCTTGGATTAAAAAGTCTCTTGTTTTAATTAACAGAGCAACAGAGGTTCATTGTGCTATTTTGACTTAGAAACTTGTTTTTCAAACCCAAATTTTACGTCACAAATGACAATAACAATTTAGCAATGTCATTTGGTAAAACTAAGTTTTGTTGTAGAAACAAACAATAAACAAAAGGTTCAAAAATTGATCAAAAACCAGTTCACATAATGCACATAAAATGGGCATAAAATTTAAACACAATATGAGATGGAACCTCTGGAAGGATTCTTGTCCTTGGGAAGGATCTCAATGTAGCAGGTATCTCGAAAAGAGGTGACCAAACAAATTTTCACTCCGAACTGAAAAATATCCAAAGAAAGAGCTAGAGATCACTAGAGCAATAATCAGACATTATATAAGAGAAAAATGCACTAATCAATGGTGCATACATTTAAGTAATGTTGTCCTTGTGAAAGTACAATACAACATATAAAGTTTTAGAGAGCATGTGAACTAGAAAAGAATCGTAACAATAGAGGATTCTTGTAGCTCTCAGGATCTCATCTGATTAAGATATCTGCTAGGCTCATTTTGTGTTTCGTGGGTAAGTTTACTGCACATAAAAATATAAGTTTGCTTTGGAGTTTGGATATTTATTTTCTAAGGGTATATTTGCTTGACGTGGTCATATTAAGGGTCCATAACAATTTTAAGGGTTAAAGAGTTGAAACTTTTATTTGGAGGTAGCCCAAGTAGTACGAAAGTGAAACAGCCTTGTAGGTAAAAAAGAATGATCATTTTGAAGAAAATGCACTGTATAATATCTATTGCAGGTTACCAAAACACCTAATTTAAAACCACGAAAGAATATGTTCATCAACACACAATTTTTAAAAGCATACAAACCTAGTTTGAGCAAGCTTGAAGTACACTTGCCAAGGTTTAAGAACACATAGAAACAGTACATAACAAGTGCCGACCACCGAGTGTTACAAAACAACCAATGCTTAATCATGTCATCAACTCATCAATCCCATCATCTATTCTCCATGTATGCCATAACACCACATCGTTCAAACAATGAAGAAAACACTAAAATGATGATGGTGGAGAGAAGCAGAAACCATACGTACAAAAATTGCCACTTAAAACCCGAAAATAATGTGAGAAGTTGTAAAATTGACTTACACGGTCTGCAGCTCCTTGCAGAGTAATATGATCCCCCCATTCTCCCAATCTAGAGCCAAAGAAGCATTTGAACAAGGAGTAGATTACAAACCAAACAATAATCAAGAAAACATGCTATAAGTTCCCAGGAAAAGAATTAGCATCACCCAGATGTCTGACTTTTTCATCTTCTTGAGGTAGCTTCTGTACTTCATTGGGACATAACCTTCATAAGACTTTCTGAAATGCTTCAGCTGAAAAAAGTTTAGAATTTAGTATTTTTCTCAAAACCAATGAACTTCCCGCCACTGCAACATTGACTATAAGATTAAAGATTGCTAAGTGTGTGTGTTTGTAACCTCAAATTTGTCGATACAAGTTAACTAGCTTATATGTATCCTATACAAATGCATAAATATACGTAGTAACCCATAAATATGTAGGCAAGGGATAGACTAATTAATGCACCGGTAAGGAGGATTGATTTGATACACATGGAAGGTGGTAAAAGAGAGAGGAAGGTTAAGGAGGACATCAGCTGAGGTGACAAAACATGACATGGTTTCTTAAACTAAATAGAGGGGATGATTAGGAATAAAATCATCAAAATCCACATAGACAAGCCCAACTACTAGGGACAAATGGCTTGAAGAGAAATGGTAATGTTATAAAATGCACGTGAAGTTATGTCTAACATGAAGTAAATAATGGGAAGATGTTGAGGAAAACTTTTGGAACGTCGCAAATACCAAATCCCAACCCCTTTCAACATAAGCTCAATACGAATAGGTCTACAGTCAATCCAAAGAAATCGACCCTAACATGAAAGTCATCGAATATTGCTCAAGAAAAACGAATACCCATAATGAGCATTTGTAGATCACGAAAATATAAAGAAAAAGTTCAAGTTGTACTCAAACCCGGGGTAGGCAGAGCAATTTATCAACCTATCCCACTAAATTTAACTCCTGTTGTCAGCAGTATCCCTTTTTTTTTTTTTTTTATCAGCAAGCAGTATCCCATTTACTACACGGTACATAGATAAGCAGTATCCCATTTACTACACGGTACATAGATGAGTATTTAGTGATGCAAGTACATGCAAGAGTTTCCTGGAAACACCTGCTTGACAACCTTCTTCCGTACATGTTTGTGATAATCTGGATTGCGAAACAACTGATCTGCGAGGGCTCGAAACTGTTCAATAAGTCAACCATCAAAATTACATAGTAGATTGCGACAAAAAATGAAGTAAGCAACTAAGCACAAATTGGTGCTAGAACATAAAGGTATTTATCTAATGTAAAGATGATGGACATAGGTAAATCAATGCACAACTGATGCAGTTTACTGTCAATACTAATATGTAACTAATGTATGATGCCAACCTGACAATTGCCATCTCCCTCCATTTGCAATTCAGCTAAACCATATGTAGCCAATCTGAATGACAGCAAGGGTATTACTGTCAAATCAAAAGATATGCATAGGATGTGAAGCACAAAATCCCAACTCTGACTGCTAGTCTGATGATTATGCCAGTTATTAATCCCTCCATTTCAACTTCTTTGTCAATTTTTGGAGGAATCCAACTTTTTAAGGGAACACAATTACTGCAATTTACGAACTTTAACTTTCTGAAAAATGACCTTCAGTTGGTTTTTGTTACGTGCTAAATGTGTGGTGCTGTACTTGAGCTAAATTTCGGCACCAAATTGTTGCTCCTTACTCCATGGTGGAATTCACTTTGAGAGAAAGTCTTTCCAAAAACTTTGGCATCAATTTGACCTTTTGTGCCAACACCAGGAATCTTAATCATCAAGTAAATTCCAAACATAAATACAAATTTTCACTTAGCACATAGTACTCTGTGCAATGGAGGTCAATGAAGAGACTGGCAACGTAAGTATAAGACAGTATGAGACTGTTTGCACAAGGGCACTTGAAGGCCTAGTGGCAATGACATTCAAAGTGTTACTAGGAATTTCAAAACAATGCTAGAAACTCTGAAGAACGCACAAGCATGTCAATCATAAAACCAATCAAGGAGAAGCTAAGGAGTGAAGAAGAATCTGCGACGTCTATTAATAACCCTTAAGTTTTAACTAGGAATTTAGGAGTTCTCCGAACAATCGTGACTTAATGCATAAGAGAAATAGAGATAAATCATAACCTTTCGGAGAGCCGGTCATGGTCTAATGTTGCATCACTCACGTCAGGTATTTCCCCATTAATGCGCGGAGTGAGCTGCCAAAGCAATGAACTAATCAGTACATACACTCCAGATAGCTAATGCAATGTTTTAATATCCAGAAAAGGAAAAAGATAAAAGAAGGTTCATTTGTTAAATATATGCCAGATGCTCATCTCCATAACAGTTATTGGCGTTTAGAATAATTGTACAGCTACACCATGAAAGAATGACAGTCATACCACACACTGAACTGCTGAAGGAAGATTTGGTTGGCTGTTTTCCTTTTACTCGTCTATACACACCCGGGTTAATATAACAAAGGTAATGGTCCCGCAAAAAAACAATTTTAAAAATGGACAAGATTGACTTTATCCAGCACTTGTGTTGGTGCAGGCCTGCCCACCAACATGACTCCCCAGCAATTTTGAGATCTGACATGCTGCCTTGCGCACCTAGTTGTGTTCATCTTTACTCCTTTCCCATTTCTTTCAGTCTCTGTCCAAGTTCTCTCCGTTGTCTTCTTACACCTAGTTGTCTTCCTCTTTATTCCTTCGTCCCATCCTCTTCCACCAACACCATCACCATCACCATCACCACCTCCTCCTTACCACTACCACCCAACGGCCACCACTCCATCCAACCACCATCTACGCTAGACTGACCAAACCCACAGTTTGCTATGAGACTCTCACGGTTCTCCTTGGGTAGCACATTCAATCATGAGACTCTCGATTTGTGGTGTTGCTATGAGATCTTTCAAGGTTTGTGTATAGGACAACTTTACATGGGTTTGTGGAACAATCCATGTTTGCATGATATCCACATTTAAGTGAAGTTGGTATTGTATTGGGTGAATCGCGACAGAGGTACCTAGTTGGCAAGTTAACAACTCTGTATCCTTGAAATCGTTTTCCATATGTTTTTTGTTTTCATTGCTGACCACACAAGTAGTCTAAGAGTTTCCATTCAGAAAACATAGTAACGCTAAGGATACGCATCAGTTCACAAAAACAAAGGTGATATTACAATTGCTATATTATGTAGAAACAAAACATGTGGTAAGGCCAGATGTTGGGAAGTTCAGACCTATGTTCATGAAACATATGGCTTAGGGCTGAACTAGAAATGTCCAAAATCCAAAGTTCAGTTGAGTGATGCCTAGTTAGGACAAGTTGTTCAGTCTCAGGTGTACATCGGTGGAAAATAAAGAAAAAAGAGAAAGATGTCCATGATACAAGGCTTACTTAGATGGACTAGGCATATGCTTCTTCAGTTTCATGGATCAGCAACAAATGGACAAGTAACTAACCAAACCAATTACATGAAAATCATGATGGAGGACTTGCACTTGTAATATAAATACCATGAATGCGAAAAAAACTCAATCTGTACAGGAGTAGATTAACTCTGGGAAGGTTTAACTATAAAAACGAATTTCCAACTAATTAATTCTGGGAAGGTTTAACTATAATAAAGAAGCTTGTCTAAAATTGTAAGATACCGGGATCGAGTCTAAATGAGAGAGTCTTTTCCCAAGCCTGCCATCATTCCTCGAAGATTCTTCTTCTGCTAGTATTCTGGAAATTACTTCGTCATCCTCCGTATCTTGGAAACTACTGTTCAAACTTGAACTTGAGCTCGCACTTGCACTCGCACTTGCACTCGCGTTGATATAGTGTACATTCATATTAAATCAATGCTTAATAGCAGCAGATACCACCCTAAGGTAAAATTCAAGAAAGAGGAACCAAATAAATCAATTCTTTCAACTACGAAGAGCACAATTAAATAATTCATATGAAACAAAAACATAAAGGAACAGAAAAAGTCAATCATCAAGAAAGAGTACAGATTAGATTCATAGCAAAACTTAGCAACAGTATTCACATATATTAAAGTGCTAATGGAAATAACAGAAGTCTCAATCAATGAATCATCTATTTCCAATGTCCACACAAATTTTCATCCAAAAGCATCATAAGTTCAAAGTACAGAAAAAAGAATTCAGATATCTCCCCAACCCCACATCATTATTTGACCGAATAAGCAGATACCCATCATTCAATACCCATCGAATTCAGATAAAAACCTGAACTTGTGATTAAATTCCACAGAAAATGCAAAAATAGAGCAGCTGTTTCCTAAAACAAGTCATCAAAACTGGAAAGTACTAATGATTGAGAGATGTTAAAGATTACTCAGAGGTGAAGGAGAGAGAATTGTGAGATGTTTGAGAAGGTTTGGATTGAAAGTTGTCTTTTTTCCGACAAGAAAAGAACGCTTCGGAGAGCAGATTTCATGAGCCGTGTTGCCTTCGTCCATTGGGTGTGTGCTGGAATTGGGGAAAAATAGGGATACGAAGAAATCAAAAAAACCGGTGGGCAAAAAATTTGCATTTTGCCCCCTGGAATTTGGGCAATGTGTGAATTATTCTTGATGTTCGAGTTATTACCACATAGTCCCTTGTCATTCATGGACGAGTGGCTCTCCTCTCAAAAATTTTATTCGTTCGTGTTTTTTTTCGTATTTAATAATTTTTTATCTATTTTTTTACTTTTTAAATATATATAGCATACCTTTTTTTAAAAACTAAAAATATTATTAAAAATATAAAAAATGACTGAAGACGAAAAAATACGCAAATCTATAGAATTTGTTTATTTAAAAAAACCTATCTTAAAACTCTTGTATTGTGGATTTGATCTTATGGGCTTATATATATACAGATATGTATGTACATGGTATATTTATGTACTCACTATTTTGTTATTAGTACGTGTATCTATATGTGTGTATATGAGTAGAATACATATAAGAAATTCACAATCCCAGTCAATATTCCTACAATAATTTTATGCTCTGCTTGAAATTTGTGGAAATGAAAAGAAAATAATTAAGAAAGTAGAGGAAAATTTAGAGAGAAAAAGGAGGAGAATCGAATTCATTTTGTTATTTTCCCTTTTTTTTTTTTTTATAGGAATTCAAACCAAAGAAGAGGAAAAATAAAACAATGAAAAAAATACAGAGGCCTTTCCCTCCCACCGCCGTCTAAAGATGTGATCCCTTGGGGGAAGGGGAACGGAGAAGAAGGATATTGGGGGTGGCTAGGGTTTTAGAGAGAGAAAGAGATCGAGAGGGAGGGGGGAGAGAAACACTTGGACTCCTAAAGGGCCAAAACTCAAGGTGGAATGATAAGAGTATCGACCAAATGACTATCGATGGGGTACTGACCAGCCCCGCAGGGCCCATTACGGGTCCCGCATGGATGCTCCAAGACATTCAATAATTTGTAAAAAAATGAGTGGGCTCATGAAAAAACAGCTCAATACGATATATATGTGTAGGTGGTTGATCCAATCTTCCATTTTCTCATTCAAGATACTCATTTTTTTTTAAAATTATTGAACGTTTCAGATCATTTGTGCAGGATCCGTAGTGGACCTCGCGAAGCCGTCGATATCCCATCGGTATAAAACTCGTCTGTACCCCTAGCAGTCCTCAAACTCAAGGGGGTTAAAGTGAGATTTTCCCAACAAATAATATTACTTTGACTATTTTACCTGAGTTAGAATAGTAAAACATAGTAAACAAAAACAATTAATAGCCTCTTCTAGAGACTTTTATGTTAAAATCCAAACTTAATTAACGTAAACGTCTTGTATTAAGTTTGGTTAAGCGGAACACACATCGAAAGAGATTCCAACATGAAAGTTGCTACCCACACAGAAAAAAACACACAGATTGTGCACAGATTCTTTTGTCAAGGGTCCCACACAACCAATCCATACCGTACATAAAATGTAAAACATTTTTTAAAAGGCTTCTGTAAAAAATTAGCTCAATCCGATACATACTAGTTTTCGATCCAATCATCTAATTTTTCATTGAGATTTCAGAATAATGAAAAATTAAATGTTTGGATCGAGCACCTACAAGTATCGGATTGAGCTGATTTTTCACGAGCACCCTTGTTTTACATTTAATGAATAACTTAAATCATTTGTATGAAACTCGTAGTGAATCCCATAAAAAAACTGTGCACAATCTATGCAACGAAATGTCTGTGTGGACAGAATTCACAGAACCCTTTTTTTGACCCGTCCACGGCCAACTCTTACGCGCAAGACTCTTTAATCATTTATTACGTATTTTTTGTTTGGATTATTTCTTACTTGGCGACCGAAAAACTCTTTCAAAATTCAAACAAATATCGCGGTTTTGACCATTGGGTAATTGGTTTCAGAAATCTTCCTAAAAAATAAACAGCTTATTTCACATTTCAAACTACAAAATAATGTAAATGAAAAATAATTTTTCAATTTTTTTTACACTGTTTAAAAGAGATTTATTAAACAAGATCCATATTGATACAAAAATTATTTATGTAAGTACATGATTTTGAGCTTGAAATTGCTTTCTTAAAAAATACTCCGTAATAAGTACTTATTTTGAGTTCGGAAACAGAGCCTCATTCACGTCATACAACCTTTAATTTGACTTTAGTCATATAACTTTTCAGTATGCATAGCTTTCGCTCACACTCTCAATTAAAGGAAATGTTCTGTATTAAGTTTGAGATACGCATTTACGCTTGCGTTCATTATGTGACTTTGGGTTTGACTCATTCAATCTCTATTAAACTGTTGGTCGCGGGCCAGCGTCCTGCTCACGCGGGTTGAACCGTGACACGCTTGAAGCAGTGGTGACTCCTAAAATTTATTGTAGGGTGTTCAAAAAATACCTTAACTTTACTGGTTGGTCTACTTCAATATACAAAACCTCGTATATATTAGCATAAATAGCGCAGTAAAAAAAACTCTATTCGGGAAAAAAATTTATCTACCATGCGAAATGAGAAACTTAAAAATATACTCCTACACATTTGTCAACAAAAATCGCTTTCTTTTTTTCCTAATTTCTTTCATTATGATTGTGAGTTTTGTCTGAACTAGAATAATAAGTGTTCAAATATAAATTACTTGGATTGCTGGGCTTAATTGGGTTGTGGGCTGAGTGTTGAATTATTTTTGGTTTGGTTTTCAATTATTTTAGAGCTGGGTGTTCAAGATTATTACGGCTGGGTGTTCAAAAAATGGGCAAACCAAGATTGTTACATGTATTCTAGGATTTTTTTTTGTAAAGGGTGTTCAATTGACCACTCATGGCTCCATGTGGAGCCGCCAATGGCTTAGATTAGTATAAGGAAATAAAGTTGTGCCTTTATCATTACCTGCGGATCTTGGTAAGATGGCAAACGCTTTATTCTAACACAAATGAATTTTCTGCTTAAGAAATTAAGGTCTTTATTTTTATTATTGAATTGTTAACTTTTTGGTTCTTTCTTTTTTTGTCAAACGATACCAAAATTGCTAATTGAAGCATGAAATTAAAATATACTACTCCGTACGAAGTATGGGTACAAGGCTTAATTTGATTAGTTTATTCCTTAATTAATTCTCTTAATCTTTTTTTATCGGCAAAACAAATTTATTGGTTTTTGAATAGAAATTTATTGAAATTAAAGGAATCAAGAACCCTACAGCATCACAACGAAGAAAAGTCATTCCAAATGTATGGGCTCGTTTGGATGGGGTATTAGTTTTTTTTGTCAATCGACATGATGATATTCATTAATAACAAAGGGATAACAACGAAAGGACAGTCCTCCCAAAAGAGGGAATATAGCAATCACAATAGAGGCCTAAACACCACGCTGAACATTCAAAACCTCACACAACCTAATGCGCAAAACAGATGGAGAATATCTCCAATCAGTGCAACACTAGCCAAGCAACCAACAAAAAATCCACGTAGGGGTTAGGAAAGCCCCCTCGACGAGGGAGAAAACAGAAAGAATCAAAAAAACATCAACAAGACAAAAAACCTACATATCACTCACCTAAATCCAGCAACCCATAACGCAGGTTTATCACTTGGTTTGGCAACCCCAAAACGCCGGGGTATTAGGCTTCCCCTCTGTTCTCTTGTACCGACTAATACCCCATGCGGAAGGATTATTTATGGGTGAGTTGTAGGGTGTTATTAGTTAATACCTTCGGATAAAGCCAAAATAATACCCCTCCTCCCCCATTTTAATTACAAAACAAACTTATCCCCCCCCCATTTTATTCCTTATTCAAACAAAGTACTAATTTATCCCCCAATTTTTAATATCTCATCTAAACCAACTACTATTTAATCCCGAGCCCATATGTTATCACCTTGAGCCCCACAAAATCACATATATGCCCCGGGAGGCCATAATCATCATAGAATCATGTTCATTTGCCATCGCAAGATACAGTGGAGAGAATTTATTGCCATCGTAAGATACAGCGAGCCCGAGAGAAGAGAATTTAATTAATTGGCAATGTCGAGAAGAGAATTTATTGCCATCGTATGATACAGTGAACCCCAGAGAAGAGAATTTAATTGGCAATGTCTTAGCTAGTTAAGCTGTTTTCTCTGGTTCTTTTCTGGATGTATTAGCGAACCTTGGGTCGATTTTGATTCTCTCTTTTTGGTTGGCGTCTTGCCAACCTCTTTCTGTTTTTCGATGGCGGATGGTATATGATTGTCTTTGGCCTAGGTGCCACCGTAGTTGGAATGTAGGTTATGGGTTGTGATGCCATTTTTCTGTGTTCAGTTAATCTTTTGAACTTCGATTTTTTGATTAATAAAATTTTGGTTGCCCATAAAAAAAAAAAAAAAAAAAAAAAAAACTGTAAAACTACTATACTGTATTCAGTGTCAACTTGGGGTCCAGTATTAATAGTTTACTCGCCATGATTTCCACGAGTCTACCCAGACCTAATTCCTAAATATGAGAGAGAGAGAGAGTTTCTACACACATACATGCATCTATATTACTAATATATAGGGTGGAGGATCGAGGAGGGAGAAGCACAGGAAGTCTCAACTGCGCGGAGAATTGCACGCGGTACAAGAAGGTAGCCTTCTCTCTCTCTCTCTCTCTCTCTCTGCACATATGATCAAAAGTTACGTGTCTTGAGTTTTTTTTTCCGTCGATAAATTTTTTTTTTAAGGTGCAACGGAATTAAGTCGATACTTTAGGACGTCTTGGTTTATATATATACTCCCTCCGTTTCAAATTCTTTGTTTGATCCGCAAAACGGAGTGTTAAAAATAATACAATTTTTTCTTTAAAAAAAAATTCAAATTTTTTTCACAAATTAAAAATACTCATTGATATTTAGTAAGTTGTTAAAAAACTTTTATATTTTCTTGCAAAAATTGTATTATTTTTAACACTCTATTTTACGGACCGAACAAAGAATTTAGGACGGAGGGAGTATCTTATAAATGTTTCGATTGATTATTAGTTCTTCTCTCCTTTTTATATTTTTCTTCATAATTTACCTCCGATCCCACTGTAAAATTGAAGGAGAGACAATTTATTGACAGAAAATGAAGAAATCTCTTGAATTTGACGAACATGTTGGTGAGTCCACCAGTACTAATCCACAAAAAAGTGGAACTTGTAAACCTACGCCGGATGATGATCCTCAGTACGACTCTTCCTCTTCTGAGAGCACTTCTACTGCCATAGCTAGTAAACATTCGAGAAAGAGGAGATCAAAAAAGCTTATTCGACAGTTCAGAGAACTCTCAGCCATTGTTCCTGAAGCCTCGAACAAGGTACTCAGCATATTCATATTCTTCGTTTTACGCCCTGTTTGTTTCATACAAATTTATTATTATTCTTCCTAGATAACTGGATTCAGTTCTAAGATAACTCATTTTTCTTCGACGGCTACGAACAAAATTTCCTGTGGACTTCTATTTTTGTCGCACTGAACATCTGAAAATAGCAAGAGACTATATTTGAAATTTAGTGAATGGATGCATGTATATTACTGTTAAGAATAATGAAAATATTGTAATTGATTATAGTTGATTAGAATTGATTAGGATCAAGGATTGATTATTTTTCCATAGTAAATGATTTGATTTTGTTTCTATAGTTTAGCATTCCACTCTTGTATAAATATAGGACCCTATGTACATGTTATTAATTTTTATGCAATAAAATATTTCTTCTCTCATATTTAATATGGAATCAGAGATATAAGATCTAAGCCTCGTGGATATTCGCTCTTGATGAGCGGCCTAAGTCTTGCTGCCATCCGCCGGACCCTTAGTTAATTACTTTGTCAATCTCCTTCACACTTTCCAGTTGTCTCCACCCACCATGCGTCTTCTCCACCAGCGCTTGTGGCTTCTTTGTTTTTTGGCTTTTGTTGGTTTCTCCTGGTTTTCTTCCTGGTTGTTCTCCTGACTCCTGGCTCTCGGCTTTTGGCTCTCCTGATCGTTTCTCTCTCATGGCTTCTCTTGGCTTGGCCGTTCTTGATTTCTCTAAGCTTTTTTAAATTCAAGTTGATAGACCTACTTGAGTTTGAGGGATGTTAGAATAATGAAAATATTGTAATTGATTACAGTTGATTAGGATCAAGGGTTTGATTACATTTCCATAGTAAAGGATTTGATTTTGTTTCTATAGTTTAGCATTCCACTCTCCTATAAATATAGGACCCTATATACATGTTATTAATCGAATTCAATAAAATATCTCTTCTCTCAAATTTTAATAATTACTATTAATTTTACCTGTATACATATATAGGAGGTCATGTTAATGGACGTCAAGGAGGCTAGTTCCATACTTGAAGATGCTATCAAGTACATGAAACAACTTGAAGAACGAGTGAACAAGCTTGAGGAGGAACTCACAAGACCTAATCATGGATCCTATTCCAAAGAAGAAGAAGATCGGCTACTCGAAATTGACGTGAAAACAGATGGTCAAGATCAACTGAATGTGCTCATCAGAATCATTTGTGAGAAACAAAAAGGTCTAATTGCCAGAATAATGAGCGAGATAGAGGAGCTTCATCTAAGCGTTTTCAGTATCAGTGCCCTGCCCTTTGGAGACCAACTTTTGGTCATTTCCGTTTCAGCTCAGGTGATTCTTACTTTTATTTGCCCTAATTCATTGTGCGTATTTAGCTGGTCCAGATAGACACTAGAATTAAAGCATATTTTTGCTCAACACAAAATACGTTATTAATACTCGATCAACAAGCTAGCATACAATGAGTATCCTTCGTTCTGCTCAGTTGTCAAGAATTTAGCACATGCATGAAAATTCATTCCAAAAAAAGTATTTAAGTAATGTGGAGATAAACTAAACTATATTCCGTGCATAGAACGGGTACAATGTTATTTTTTTATCCCGTACATATCAATGTTATTTTTTTATCCCATGCATAGAACGGGTGCGTTTTATATACGGGGTCGAAAAAAACCAATGTTTTTTTTTATCCTACGCATAGAACGGGTACAAACTCTAGTAGATCAAAAGGAAAAGGTAGTAGTGTCTTTCCTATCTCACACATTCTAAGTACTCCAACCCACATATTAATTTGATATATGTCTCCTTTAATTTCTTGCAGATGGGCAATGAATTTTGCATGACAGCCAACGATCTCAAGAAGAATTTACGAGTAGCGATTTTGAAGTTTAAGAGACAAGTTTAGGCATTTCCGGTTGCAATCCAAACGAGAGTCTTACTTCCTTATTTTCACATGCCACTTTTTTTTTCTAATTTCCTGTGAAATAATGTGGTATTATTGTACGTAGTCCTTAGAAAACATCGATCTGGCAGTTCTGTAAACCTTTTAAAAAAATTTGGGGGAATATTTTGGGCCTATATGTATGATTATATGTTAATTTGTACGTCGAGTACATTTGAATTCCTAAGATCACTTGTTAGGAGTAGATTAATTTAACCAATTATCTTGATAGCTAGATATGCATGAATTAGTTCGTGATTGAGCCTCATAAATGTATACAAGGTCATGACGTTTATTTCACATATATTCGTGTTTATTATACGTACGAAGAAAAAGAAATTTTTACTATGTTAGGAAAAAGAAGTATTGTTCTCAAAGATAAGTATATTCCAGAATTGAAATAATTGGGAGTGACAAGCCTAGCTAGTTGGAAAACTATTACGTACATCCAAGGGCGGAACTAGCCTTGGGCTCCCATAGGCTAGAGCCCATGTCAATCACAAAACCCCAAAAAAAAAAATATGTACGGTACATCAATGATAGAATAAAATTAGTCTCTTCTCAATTTATGAGCTCTTATAAAATTTTATTGCCTATAAAAAAAAAACAAAGAGCCACATTTATTTCACATATATGCGTGGTTGGTGCAACGGCTGCGCACGTAAAATGCGTCCCTGTTAATTAAACATAGAACAAGCTAAGCCTGTTTCGCATGGCCAATATTTTAGTAACCTAGACTAGACTAGACTAGATGTCTCTTCAAAGCTAAAGTTTCAGATGTATTATTATATAAATAATTTAAGACGTACTTATGTAGTATTATATTAAGTAATAGATATATATTAAGTGATAGAATGTGAGTCATGACCAATATATAATATGAATAAAATCATTCTGCCCACGGTTTCCACTACAACCTGTGGGTTCCATTAAATTTTTTATTTATTTTTAATGTAAACCGTTCATTTTGTAAGGTCTGTAGAGTGGTATATCCATGTACAAATTTAGTTTGATCGAAAATCGATATGTATATCAACAATTGAATTTTGGTTTGCAAAATGGACGGTTATAGATTTTGATGTTAAACTATCCATGACCATGACCATCCATTTTATTAACTAAAGTACTGTGTGGCCTATTGATCCTTGGTCTGAGCTCCTCCTCAATTGGTTCGAGCTAGAGTTGCCTAGCCTTTTTTGCTCTAACTTGCACAGTGAATGCACGACTAAGACCTGGTCGGAGTTACTCGGCAAGGCCCTTCGGCGAGAGGATGAAAATGTCCTGAGAGTAAATTAAGAGACTAGAGCTTTTAGTGTGAGATTTGGTGTGTACCTCTTTAGGGCTGCTTCACTTGGTATTTGTAGAGTCTGCTTGGTTTGCTCTCCAAGTACGGACACGGGTCGGCTAGCGTCATTGTGATGTCACCAATAAGATCTGATAATCGTTTCTGGTGTGTGCTGGCAAAACTCTAGTTTGAGTTCAACGGAAGCAAAGGTGAAGGTTGCCATGCGAGTAGTCCCCAATGAAGTGTTGGTCAACCTTGGAAATTCGAACCAGGTTGGACAAAACTCAAGTTTGAGTTCTCGTCCGCAGTATCTAATTGAGGTAACATATTCCTAACATTATCCACAAGACTCTAGCTCGATCCCAACGTAGCTACGATCGATATTGGGATTCCCTACCAGCGGTGTGGTGTGACGAATAGGGTTGTAAATGAGCTGAGCAGCTCGCGAGTTCGGCTCGGTAAAGGTTCGGTTCGAAGGATAAACGAGCCGAGCTCGAGCTCGATATTGCGGCTCGTTTGATAAACGAGCCAAGCTCGAACCTGACAGGGCTTGGCTCGAACAAGTTCGCGAACAGATTCGTCTCGGCTCGAAATATGTAGGTTCTGCTTGAACATGCCAATATATAGGTTTGCGAATAGGTTTATCTCGGTTCGAAACATATAGGTTTGGCTCGGCTCGGCTCGAACATGCCAATATTTGGTTCGACTCGGCTCGTTTAGCCAATTTTTCAATATTAAGGCTGAAAAGTTGACGAATTCGAGCCTAGCCGGCTCGTTTATTCCAAACCGAATACTAACGAGCCGAGCTGAGCTTTGTACATACTTGTTGAGCTGAACTTTTCCGGCTCGATTCGAACTTGAGCCGAGCTCGAGCTAGACGAATTCTGATTGAGTCGAGCTCGAACATGCCAATATTCGGTTCGGCTCAGCTCGTTTACACCCGTAGTGACGAAGCAAAAATTCCGAACGGGTGTTTTTCCTGAGCTCCTTCTTTTTGCACCAAGAAAAAGGAGCAAGTCTACAGTTCCTGATAGGAATCTTGACGCCCCGCCGGGCACGCTCCGGCCACCGGACGGCTGATCCGAGCAGTCCAAAAATTCTAAAAAAAAAACCGAGTGGGCCTACGCGAGAATAAACGGCATCCAACAAGTGTAAGTGGCCGATCCAAACACTTCATTTTTGTGTTAGGATCGGCCAAAAATGGAGTGCTTGAATCGGCCACTTATACACGTCGGATGCCGTTTATTCTCACATAGGCCTACTCGGTTTTTTTTTATAGAATTATTGGGACGGGTCAAATCGGCCATCCAGTGGCCGGAGTGTTCCCGGCAGGACGTCGGAATTCCGATCGGGAATTCCTGATTGGGAACTGTAGACTTTCTGAAGAAAAAGAAGGTGCCATGCGAGTCGCGTGTTAGGAGAAGTAGGTGCAAACGTAGCTACAGACAGGGTCACAGTTGATCGATGCATTATTTAATGAGCCTTTGGTTCTTTAGGGATTGGATCCATTACATTTTTTGTCTTTTGCTTTCTGAGGTTTCTCTGTTCAACGATATCCCATCCTATCGTGATTTGTCGATACAATTATTTTACAACTACACACACATGCTCATCTTTTGTGGATTTCATACAGGAGAGGTGCAATGAATGTGTTTATAAATTTTTGTAGTTGTAGAATAATTGTTGGCAGCCGCTAATGCCACGATGGTTTTGTATAGTGCCACAACAATTATGTCAGTATGACACTTTTACCCTCAAGGCCTGTTATTTCTCTTTTCCTTGCCACTTTTTGCGGTATACCACCGACCCACTTTTCTCCGATTCCATTTTCAGGTCTACTCCCTCTCTCTCTCTCTCTCTCTCTCTCTCACATGTCACAGTTAATCGAAGGCCCTAAGCAAGACAAGGGTTCTCACCCTTCTTTTCATCTGCCTCTTCAACCATCCCCAAATTAATCTGGTCCCAACAATAATTCATAGAAGACCACATTAGCTTCAACCTTCTTTGCATCCTTGTCAGTGATAAAGTGATAACTGAATCAAGAAAAAAATAACAAAACTCTATTTTTTCTCCCTCTTTGCATCTGTATAGGTACACACGAAAAAGAGATTATTTGATTTTTTTTTTTTTGGGCGGCAAGATGATTTGATAATTGGAACAAAACATAATCAGAAATTGGATGCTGTGATGTTCCTTCTCTCCTCCTCTTCTTCTTGGGACAGAAAACAAACATACTCCTATATTATTGCTCGAGTATTTCTGTACGTTTGGAGATGGAGAAAGGGGAGATGGGGTAGCTGTATAAGTTTTATTAGAGAGAGAGAGAGAGAGAGAGATGTAAAAGGATAGCCATTTTCAAGGTAGCACGTGATGGTGGTCTGGAGGTGGGTCATGTTTTGGGAATTGATGGGTGACTGAAATTGAAAGAGAATGAGAACTAGAGGGGTGAGAAAAGTGGTTAAGGGGGTTTTCTCCAGCAGCATCCGTCGAAGAACAAGAGACTCGGAGAGAGAATAAAAAACCAGATGAGAAACGAGGGAAAGTAATATCATGAAGTCAAATTACATGTCGTGGCATTAGAAAGAATCTTCGTGGCATTAGAGCCTGCCTAATTGTTTGTCAATATATTAAGAGTGACAAATGAACGGGTTTGGGCCAAATCGGGTAAATTATAAGTAGGTTGAGTCTTTAATAAGTCATTAACCCATTTAAAAGTCATTAGTTATGAACTCAATTACTCATACCCAATCCGACCCATTTATTTAAAATGAAATCCGACCCGCCAATTAACCCAATTATATAAATATTTAAATTTTAATTGAATAAAATACCTATGTACACTGAAATGATCATATTACCCCTTTACATCTAAATGACTAAAATACCCAAGTACACTAAAATTACCATATTATCCTAACAAAATATTTAAGTTGACCCTATTCACCGACTTTGTCTTTTTTTACATGTATGTTATAAAGATTTCTGACATGGTAATTGGGTACATCCACGGCTCCTGTGAGTTCCACTTAGGCTCTGTTTGAGTGTTTGTGGATGTAAAATACTTTTTTGTAAAATATTTTACCCATGTTTGGTTGTTGTCATTGCCTCTGTAGTAATATTAACAATACATTATACACGGGTGCGGCGCATCCGGGAAAATAAAGATAAATTTCGATGGTTGTACCTTGTTAAGAGATTTTGTTTGGTAATGCAGTGTGTACTGGACCAATTCCTTTTTTTGAATGGCAAATATTTTTTTATTAATCTTTGAAAGTGATAATAGAGACCAAAGAACAAGGAGAAAGACAACAAGTGTCTATCCAAGTCTCAAACATTTGATTGGCAGGACACCAACCAAGGAGAAAATTCCAAGGGCCAAAGCCCATCACCTAAAAGGCCACAAAACCCAATTGAAAAATAAAGCGCATAAAGGTTGCAGCTCAAACACCAGAAAAAACCTTAAAAGCATGTCGCCAAATTGGAATCCGAAACGCCAAGCCGCTACCGCCGCGTAGCAAGACCTCTTTGAATTGTCGTATTGTTGCCGGACCCAAAAATAATCGAAGAGTTGCCGCCGTAGAGACCTCGCATCCCATCCTCCCCATGTTTACTGGGTTAATTCTTATAGTCTCTCCCGCAATCATTTTATACGCTTGTGTATAGAATGACCCCAAGAGTACCTGCCAATTCCAATAGTTTTTGTTTTTCTTCATCTCCGTTTTTTTACAATCCAAACATGTGGAGGAAGGAATATTAAAGAAAGTACTAATTAAGAAAGACAGTGTATAAAAATTGTGGAGAAATTTGGCGGTACTCTTGGACCACTTTACAACTACATGTTTCTATGGGATTCATAGACTGACCCCATAAGAATGTATGGTTGTAAAATAGTCTGGAATACCACGAGATGGTACTCTCCGACTATTGTATAGTTTCACGATTTGTAAGTTATCTCATTAAACTTTCTTCTCTCTCTATAGGTTTCAAACGAAGGAGGGAAATGAGTACTACTACCTCAATCCTGAATTTTTTATCCTAAGTTTAGCATTTTTTTTACTGTACAGAAAAGATTGTTCTCGTTCAAAAGTAATATGCAAAAAGTGATGAGTTTATTATTTTATTCTTACTTTTTGAAATTAAATACATGCAATGATAATATGTTTTGAAGGGTAAAAAAAGAAAAGAAAAAATATGACAAGTACAATAATGATATTCCCCTCATAAGTTGGAATCTCGAAAATTAGGACGGATGGAGTAGTTATTTTTCTTTCCTTTTCCATTTTCCAAAGTCCAAACACGCCCTAATACTTCAAAGGAGTGAACTAGAATAGTATGTGCAGTGAAATAAAAGTTGAGTGTTTTTTTGATAAACTAAAAGGGTAGGAGAGGGCGACTGTTGTGTTTATAAAAAAAAAAGAAGAAAGAAATAAAAGTTGTGTAACCAAAGGGTTGGCTAGTAATCTCAAGCTCAAGTGCTACTAGAGGTTGTTCCACATTTTAAGAAAAGGAACTTTAAGAAAAAAAATGCAATTTCAAAATTAAAAATCATGTATTCACGTAAATAATTTTCCTATCAATATGAATCTTATTTGATAGATTTCATTGAGATCTTTTAAACGATGCAAAAAAAATTAAAAAACCATTTTTCATTTTCGTTATATTTGAATTTGAAATTACCTTCTTTTTGAAAATCAAAAAGAAGGTTTTGGAAGAAAGTGGAATGGGGCCTTAATCATTTGAGATAAGTTCATATAGAGGTTGACTTTAGCTATAATTGGGACTCCCACAAGTGCGTGTTGGGATGAGTGCCCGATCTTTAAGTCACATTATGCATGGGCGGATGCAAGTGCAAGAGCGTGAAAGTGAAAATGTCTTTGAAGAACCTCTCAACCAATTGAAATTCGAGAGTGTGGGAATTTAGCTCGCGAACGCAGAGCGAGAATTGAGAACGGAGCGAAGGCCATTTTGAAAGATTTTAAGGCTTTGTTCGGTTTTAAATTTAGTTTTAGTTTTTTAGTTTTGTTTCCAATCATTACTCTACTTCTTTCTTCAATCATTACCCTATTTTTCTAATTATTACTTTCTCATTTCTCTCTATCTCTCTCAAATCATTACCCCTATCTTCAATTATTACTCTATTTCTCTTTCCACCCACTATCAAAACTAAACTAAATTAAATTAAACTCTCAACCAAACACTACCTATGTAACTAAGGTCTCCCTAGTGCGTGAAAATTGGTCCGAACACCTTGAATTATGAAGAGAGTAAAAAATAAAAGGTGTGTGTAGACAGCAGCGTGTGTGTGACTTAAGTGGAGAGAGAGAGAGAGAGAGAGAGAGAGAGAGAGAGAGAGAGAGAGAGATGATGATGATGGGTTCGCCTTAAATTAGTTACTAAAATGATACGCCCACCACATATGGGTCGCCGCACAGTCCACCACACTAATTTCACTGTCCAAAAGTGTTTTGAACGGTCCGAATTGAGAATAAACTATTATCGGTAATAGTTATTTATTAACGGTCAAAGTTTAAAAACAATTTTGACCATTGATTGCCGAGATAAATGGAGAGATTGGGGTGCAGTGGGCATATCACAGTTGAGTTAGTTAACAGAAATGTACTCTATTTGCAGTGAATGAATCTCATTTGAGAGGCCGGCTAGCATTAGGCTGACCCCAAATATGGTAATTCTACTTGATGAATGAATATCACATGGGAATGGCAAATGCCTCAATATTACTGTCTCTGTGGTCAGCATTTTCCAACGGGTTGGCCATTTTTGGAGCTTTTCTCGCCGATTCTTGCCTGGGTCGCTTCCCGGTCATTGCTCTCGGATCTATCTTCAGCCTTCTTGTAAATTCCCTTCTGCTTTTCACTTCATTTTTTTGTTTTGTTTTTTGCTTTTGTTCTAAATTTGATTAGTTAGCCTAAATTGGTAGATAGCTCTATTTGGTCTGGCAGCATATACTTGGTAGGATATTATCCTTGGGTTCCACTTGGTTGGCATGGTCAAGGCGTGAGGCGCTCTCTCTTAGGTTTAAGGTTTGAAACATCATACGTGCTACCAAATTTTGTAGGTATGGACATGCCAGTCCATACGGAAATTTGGGTAGACTTTTTAATGGGTCCGTCGCTAGTAAATGATGAGATTGGTCCCCTAGAGACTGGTGAGATTGGTCTCCTAGAGATTAGTCGAGGTGCGCGTAAACAGACTATCCTTATAGAGTTATAAGTAAAAAGAACTTTCATCCTCTGCAGTTTGGACACTTCGATGCTTGGGTAAGGGAATGGGAATGTGTTAAGCCTGTGTCATTAACTAAAACGTTGACGACGCCCTCGGAAGAATATAATTCATCGAAATTAAGTCTATCTACTCATCTCCACCCAGAGTGTGGGGTTTAATTTTAAACTTTACTTCAGGCAAATGATTGATGAGTCCATTGGATTCATTTTGAGACAACAAAGTATGTCTTGAAATTCAAGTTCACCATCAACTTGCGGATAAAACTTTCATATAATGCTCGAAATGCTCTCTGTCACCTCATAAACACTCGTTACACCATTCAACAGGCTATATTTGGTTTGGGTTTTGAGGGAGATTTTTTAGAGTAATGATCAGTGGGAAGAGAGAGAGAAAATTTATTGAAGACCGTGCCCAGAGATTTTAAGATCCTAAAATGAAGTAGACGAATGTGGCGCTTAGACATGTTCCACAAGCACCCTCTCCCTAAGTACATGTAACATAGAAACATGCACATCAAAAAGAAGAAGAAGAAGAAACCTCCTACGGTTCCATGAGCTTGTTTGATCGTTTTGTTTTTTGTCTCTTAGGGAACGACGATGCTTTGGTTAACAGCTATGATTCCACAGATGAAACCTGCACCTTGTGAGTTGTGACCAGAGCACCTTTGTTCAATGCGACTCCCCATCGTTAACCCAGTATACTGTGTTGTTTGCCTCTTCTGGTCTCATCTCCATTGGAGCGGGTTGTATAAGACCTTGCTCTATGGCATTCGGTTTGGACCAGTTGGACAACGAAGAAAACCCCAACAACTAAAGGATTCTGGAAAGCTACATACACTGGTAAAACGCTTCAACTGCATTCTCAGCCGTCGTTGCTATATAACTGCTATTGTGTACATTCAAGACCATTTGGGTTGGCAAGTTGGTTTTGCGGTCTCTGCTTTCCTCATGGTTTTCTCGGCTCTAGTGTTCTTTACGGGCTCTTTTTTGTATATCAAAGTTAAAGCTGGCAAGAGTTTGTTGGTTGGATTTGTTCAGGTTGATCTAGTAGTAGCATTCAAACACCGGAACATCAGTCTCCCTCCCAGTCTTTGTGATGATCGCTACCGTCAGGGTGATGAAGCAAAGCTCCTTGCACCTACCGGAAACTTAAGGTATCATTGTGGTTCTCACCTTTACCACATTGATCTTTTGCTAATGAATTTTGTCACAACTACAATCCTTGATGCTCCATAACATCAGACATTTCGTCCCGCTACATGTTTGTTCTTTTGATGATTCCTAGCACTAACTTCTTTACGATTTTCTGACTGAAGAGAAGATTGGCTGTTAATTTCTAATACGCATTCTTGAATCTGTGTAGATGTTTGAGCAAAGCTTGTGTTATTACGGATTGAGAGAGTGATTTAAACGCAGACAGAGCAACATCGGATCCCTGGAACCTGTGCACGGTGGAACAAGTTGAATCGCTCAAGGCCTTTCTCAGAGTCAAACCCGTGTGGTCCACCGGCATCATGGTCCAAGTGAGCATAACCCAAAACTCGTCCGCCACGCTGCAAGCCAAGACCATGGACAGACACATCGCCTCGGATTTCCAAATCCCAGCCGGATCCATCTCCGTGTTCATGGTTTTGATGCTAATGATGTTGTACGGGATCTGCGAATGCATAATGGTTCCCTTAATAGCAAGATACACAGGAAAACAACGCGGCCTTAGTCCCAAAACCCGGATGGGGATTGGATTGCTAATCTCATGCATCGGAATGGCAACTTCAGCTACTCCCGAACACATAGGACAAGCGAATTCCATCGAATTCAATCCGCATAACAATCCCAACGCGGGGTTCCAAATGTCCGCTATGTGGTTAGTTTCACAGTTTGCTTTGCTTGGAGCCTTCTGGTTTATATACACTCAGTTTTCGAAATCCATGGCTAGCATCGCAGTGGCTCTATACACTCTAGGGATGGCGGTTCGAGCTTGGTCGGGAGCCTTCTGCTTGATATAGTGGATCGTGTTAGTAGTAGAGGAGGTAGAATAAGCTGGTTGTCCGTTGTCGAGTAACCTTAACGAAGGTCACGTAGATTTCTATTACTGGCTGATCATGTTCTTGGGTGTGGTTAACTTTGTTTATTTTCCTATCTGTTGCTCAGCTTACGGGCCGCCTTCCAAGGATGAGGGAGGATCCGATCGCGACTAATACACAGGTTCTGATGGTTAGCTGGGTTTCTTTCTTTGGTTCTGATATGGTGTTCAAGTGTTGAACAATCTGGTATTTCTTGATGTCATTCAGAAAAGCAGAAAGCTACTCCTTTCTGATTTTGAATGTATGGTCTCTGTATCTCGGCAAATTTTCGAACGTGGTTCAAGGACCATGTCTCCAACCTAGTTTATGAATCACATCCGAAATTTTTCACAAGATGCAATAGGATACCTGGATACGTATCGGATACATAAAAAAGCCACCAAGTGCTCGGCTTGAACACTGTTCGAGTGGGACTTTTGATTGTTGCCTTCCATCCCTAGAATTAGCTTTAGTCGTTTACTACGAAACCGAACCAATCCTGCCATGCTCAACCCTAGTTCTCATAACATAAAGTAAACAAAACACCACAAAAAGCCCATTACATTGAAACGAACACACGAGGGGGAGTTCGGACATACTTATCTTCTTTTTCTTTTTAGTTGGATTATTTTCATTGTTGGTGATTTTTTGTTTTACTTTTGATCACAATATGTGATTTTCGAATTAGGCTCGACGAGAAATAAGAAATTTATACACATCGGCAACACTTGAAATTGTGTGTAGCACTAGAATTTTTCACTGCAAATAAGAGCATGCACACCCCGGAGTAACAGTACAAGACAACAAGATTGCTTTAATTAACTTCATGCGTCCGTCACGACTGGATAACCTAAAAATAGAGCATCCTTTTTACATCGTACCAAACATATTTTCGCCACCATCATCATTACCATCATCCACTGCTATCAGCAGCTACTTCTGCTGAGACTTGAGTTCTTGCACTCTTTCTTCAGTTGCCTTGAGTGCTTTTCCATATTTGCTTATCAACTGAAAAACGTAAGTGATTTCAAAAGCTAATTAGTACCAGGGTTTATAAGCGAAAACCGAGACCGAAAGGTCCTTGGCAATGTTACATGGACTCAAAGCAAGATATAGTGTGCGGGTACTTGTCTAAGGGCCAGATTTATCCAATTTTCATCTCAAGAAACAGTTAAACTAGGTAAATTTTTTAAGTATACTTGTTTCATCTTCGCGATAAAATTGAACTTACAAGGAGTCTTATGGCATTTGCTACATACCATAAAATGTTCTATGCAAAATTTGCGGTAAAATTGAATAGAAAATATCCTTGCCAGGTGTCCAACTTCATATATTGGAACGCAGATCCCATGCCCTTATCTCTAAGTGTCGGGCATCCGACACGAGTAATTCAAATATTTAGAAAAGCCATGAAACAAAGATCCTCAGGATGCACTCTTTCTTTTGTGAAAAATAATTTGAACTCACAACCGACTCCCTGACCCAAAAAAAAGTACTCCTTAGTCCGATCCAAGGGAAAGCAAATTTTGAAGGGCAAGTGAAGCAAGTTTGTGTTTCATAGGTGATCAAGACGATAAGAGAAATGACAAAAGAGAAGTTCTGGCAGAAGCACAGCCTCCGCATAAAGCACCCGAAGGTTAAAAGATCAAGCATCTATTGGGATTGAAATTGTAGGCAATTCTTCCAAAACAAAAAACCAACTGCAAACCTCCAACTCAAAGGATCAGATAAAGCATCTATTTGAATTTCTCAAGCATCTATCAAAACATGGGATATTTTACTTTGGTCTAGATGGAGAGTAACCTACCTCATCAACTTCATCTGGTGAGATTATAAATGGAGGAGACATCAAGATATTATCACCAGCGACACGTACTAACATCCCATTATTCTGACACTGAGCCCCGAAATATGCCCCTATCCCTGGTTCATGCATAATCATTTTTTGTCAAAAGAAGAAGAATATCACAAATTTCAGATGCCAGAAACATGATTCTCTACCTCGGTCCTCAACTATTCAAACATAGAAACACTAAAAAAAAAAAAATAGACGAAAAAGAAAACCATTAATTGCACTCACCCCATTCAGAAGGAAATGGATCGTTTGGTGACTTATTATCTGTGAACTCCGTGCCCAGAATCAAGCCAGTTCCACGTATCTACAAAAAGGTGAAGGAAAAACAAAAGTACTATCAGGTGACCATATTCACTCTTTCTCCTTATCGAGGCATGAAATCTAAACGTTCCAAATATACCTCCCCAATAATGGGACTGCTGGAAAAGGCCTTTAAACCATCTTGAAATCTTGGTGAAATACTGTTCACTTGCTCAAGAATATTTCTTTCCCTGAATAAAATCGTAACGTTAATTACTTTTGTTACTTTTTGGTAACTGCTAATGCTCTGTGCCACGTAAATGTCATAAAGGTAGCAAGCTGTTTTGTTATAGCATGAACTAGGCCAAGCAACCTATTTGTTCAGGGATTTCGCCAAGCAGCTTAATGTTAAGGCGCAGAGAGAGAGAGAGAGAGGTGTGTGTTACAAACACCAAATAAAGTGAAACCAAAAGTCCAGAATCATGTTCATGTGAAAACCATTGTGGTGGGTTAAACATGAAACATCACCCTCTGATTTCCAATTGAAATCATCAGATGATGAAAATCATGAAACTAGTAAGGAACATACTTGTAGATCTTGAGTGCTTCCAATGCAACAGCACACGACACCGGATGCCCAGAATAAGTAAATCCATGAGAAAAGATCCCTATTAAAAAAAAGAATTATAAAACGATTTTAATTAAAAAGGTTACAAAAAGCCAACAGAATTAAAGGTGAATCTAGATCTATCAAAGAAAATAGGTTCACAAAATTACCAAGTTTGTTACTTTGGGAATGTATGACATCTGAAACTTCATTGCTCACAAGGACAGCTCCAATAGGCATATAGCCAGAAGAAAGCGCCTGAGGATGAAAGACTAAAAATATATATTCTGCTGCAAGCAAGGTATGCCTGTATCAGACTATAGTCTACTCTACCTTTGCTACCGACACAAGGTCCGGTTTGATGTTATATTTATCACAGCCAAACATTGTCCCAAGCCGTCCAAATGCACAGATCACCTACAGTAAAAAAATGTGAAGAATGCAAGAGAAAGCTCTCACATTAGGGTCAAAAAAAATAAAATTAAGAAATATAACAATTCAAAACATGGAAGATTTCCTGAGTACCTCATCGGCAATAAATAGAATGTCATATTTTCTCACTACAGCTTGAATCTGCATCACATATTGAGAAAATGACATCCATTAAAAAAATGGCTGAGAGGAAATCACAAGGTTCTACATAGAAACATGGGGATGGTAAAATAAAAATTACATAGATAAATAGGAAAAAGTTCACAGAAATGAAAAGGATGATACAAAGGGTGACAAACTAAAACCAGTGAGACGATAAAAAAAAAAAAAAACTAAAACCAGTGAGTTTAATAAATCAAGAAAAAACTCCGCAGCACCACCTCCATTCTTCTACTTGAAGATCTCTGCGTCAAAGCCAAATGAAACTTTTTTATACTTTTTCATGCAGAATGGAATACGAGCATTCATGAGGCTCAAAACTTTCAATTGGGCAAGGGACAGATCAAAACCAAGGTGAGACCCAGGTGTAAAATTAAGTTAACTCAAATATCACAATGTCAAATTAAGTAGGTACGTATATAGAGGTCAGCAAAACAAGGTAAAAACTACTGTTTGAGACTATTCAAATGCGAGCATATTTTACTCATGGACAGGTACTCTCATCTAGCAATTTGAATCTACAGGAATCTCCCTGTTTGATTCGAATAGTCTATTAACACTCATGCGCTCAGAAGAAAAGGGTATCGTCTTTTTGGATAGTTGTTGATCAAACAAGATATGCTATGGACAACTCGGATGTTCACACAAATCAGCATTGTTGAATAATAAAAGAACGTCTTCTTTGTAGACAACTTTATGTGCCAGAAACCTTGTATATGTTATTATTGTGGACAGCCATTAGGCCAGAAACCTGGGAATTTAATGTTCTTTTTTTTTCCTGACAACTTCATGTAACCGCACATATGCGTTCTTCTCCACAGTGCAGGAGCAGGTATCATATTTTTCCCAGTACCAAAGAAGAGAATACAGAAGTGGGCATTTTAAATGAGTATGAGGTGGAAATAAGCATATAAATTGACCTTCTCAAAATAAGTTGCAGGGGGAGGTATCACACCTCCTGCCCCCATTACTGGCTCTGCAATGAATGCAGCAACCTGAAATTAGCCACCACACAATGTCACCAAACACATTATATTTTCTCTTTGTGAAATATTTTGCAACATAAAAAGGCAAAATCAGCTTTGATTACCGTCTCTGGTCCTTCTTTGAGAATGAGATTCTCCAAATTATTAGCTAACCTTGTCGAGAATTCCTCCTCCGTCTCACCTGATACATGCATTCTTTACCCAATTATTCTTCTCTAGTCACAAAACATGACAAGTACCCTCAGAAGTTAGAAGGTTACCTGGAAGGTGGAAGCGCCAGTAGTGAGGGCAGTCGGTATGCAGCACAAATGGAGCTGGCAGATCAAATTGCTGATGGAGAGGTGGAAGGCTGTAAAAATAACTTTCTCTATCGAATCAAGGAGTTCCATGAACTTGAAGTAAAAAAAAAAAAAAAACAGTTCCATAGAAATGAATTTTGAGTGACCGATTATAATGCTGCTTGTCAACAAGTATCGTACCCAGAAAGACTAGCTGATATAAGTGTTGACCCATGGTATCTGTTGAAACCCCAAAACAACATTAACTTAGGTTGGCATTATGCCACAATAGAATGGACAAAATACCGATATTAAACAAGTGAATTACGATTTTGCTCGTGCAATAAACTTCTTCTTATTTGGCCTTCCGAGTGCATTGTTATAATACCAAACAAGCTTCACCTACAAGCAAAAAGAAAAGATGAAATTCTGCACATGGATGCTACTTGATTAAAGTCGTCTCGAATAATCTTCAGGCTGGTTGGTCTCTTATAAAGTTTGGACCTCATGTTGTCATCTAACTGTGGCTTTCGATCTGATAACTATTATCTAATGTTTATATCCCAAAGAAATGATACTCAAATGTAATTCTAGTCTTTGCACTCCATTTGGTGTCTTTTAGCTTCTCATAAAGAGAATGTGCTAAAAGTGGAGTGTGTGCAAATATCAGCCCCTTTCAGATGGATTTACAAGCCTCCCTCTCCCATGCCTACCACATGTGGGGCCAACTATGAGAGAGAAAGGTCTATGGATCCATCACATTATTCGTGGATTTAGCAGCTCCACAAACAAATAAAACAAAACAAAATCAAAACAAGCACATCCTGATAACCTGTGTGTCATTGGCTTCTGATCCACTATTCGTGAAGAAGACTTTTTCAATTTCGGTTGCAGTAAACATATCTCGAACTTCCTTCGCAAGATCCTGTGTAGTTTGGGAAGAAACTAATGAGGTGAGAATGGAACATAGATCCATGAAGTGCAATATCAACCAAATTTCATTAACTATACCAAAGCAGGTTTTGTAGTCCGATTCCAGAACGAGTGATAAAACGGCAACTTATTTAGCTGCGCAGTTGCAGCAGCAACAAGACGAGGTTCATTTCCCCCTGCAAGTTTTTATAAGTACATAAGAAATGGAAACTGCAGACATAAATAAAGCAATCAAAAGAAATACTAGTTATAAGAGGGAAAAAAAACCCCAAAGAACAGGAATTCTATATTTATTTCATGCATGCAGCATCAATTACTGATCACCTTTTTCGTACAATCAACCACTACCTTTTTGTTAACTACTACTAACCCAAATCTTCTCCTCACGAAAAGTGGTAACTTCAAAATTTTAATCTTTAAGGTTCAAATTTCCAACTTATCAGGTGACTGTTGATTACCCTTGTACATAATAAAGGAAAATCGTTATTTATCCAACAAAACTGTCTTTTTTTTGTTGGATAATTTTGGAAGATTCAACATCCTCAGAGCTTCAAAATAAGGGAGATAGCCAAGGGTGTTAGCCTTTTGCAAAATGGGAAGCACAGTTTGCCACAGAAACTATTTTCCTATAAATGGCAATCAGTTTTCTGAAGTTCAAAAAGTTTCTACACGATAAAAGACACAGGAATTAACTCTTTCAAGAACCCAGCCCTTCCCGTCTGCCCTAGTGTGACCTATACCGCCTCGTATGATCGTATCTACAGAGCACGGCCTCATGATCTCTGCAGCTCTGGGTGTCGTAAACCTCACTACCTGTTGACCACCTGGCTAGAGACAACAACCTAGCCTTCTTTCTTAATTCATATCGGATGGACAGCCAATTATCCTACTATTAGTTAATGGCTAGTCTTATAAATTTTCTCCCAGGACCATGGACCAGAAAACTATGAGTCGACGAAGCTGCAACCTAGTCTTCTTTGGATATCTTTGGACTTCAGCTTGGTCAACCATAACTCGAGAATGGCTTAACCATCCTATGAGACTGGCAGTGTCCAGTCTCCGGACTTGCATATTGTCGACCATAGCTGAAGGCTCGGTGATCACTAAATTTGTTTCCCAAACAGAACTTGACCTGCGCCGTAGTCGATCAAGCTGACACAAGACTTTCCAAGTCCCTTCATTTGTTCTTGGCCCTTCCTTCATCCTTACTTTCTTCGTGCCATTGACTTACTTTCTTCGTGCCATTGAAGCTCTCTCGTAGCATTTCCATGTCAATGAAGATCACTCAGCATCTCTAAGATTTTTCCATCCTTCCTCATGCCAGCGGAGCTGCTCCCATAGTCCAATAGCACTTTTAGGTCCCTTCATGGGTATGTCCAATGTACTCCTTTAAGTAGTGGCTTAGGTTCTACCTAAGGTTGTACGTACTTGTATGAAATTACCAACCTATGCTAGCCTAGCACTACTAGAATGTGATTCAATACCCAATTAACACTTGAAAATCAAAACAAACAAAGAAACATGAGATCCAGATAAATTCATAAATTCCCAAAAGAGATAAGAAGCACACGTAGACATGTTTAGATCAAAGATAGATATGAAAATCAAGAACTCCCTATGAAGTACACAGGAATATGTGTATAATAATACCGACATTGATGTGATCCCAAAGTCTCATAGGCAAGGCGCTTAACAAAACGCAAGCCTATGAATATCTTCTGAGTGTCAGATCCCTCTTTTTGTATTATGTAAATTTGACACTGGATTGTCCAACCTCCCAGACATTTAAGGTACAAATTATGTCCTCCATTATAGTGGCAGAGCAGAGCCAACAATGAGGGCTAGTGGGAGCACCTTTTACAAACACTCTAACCAAAAAATTTGTGAGAAGCAATGCTAGAATAATATAAAAACTTATGTGCTACAAATATTTTTAAGAAAAAACTTATTTACTAAGAAAGTTACTTTTAGAATACGAACCAATTGTTTGAATTGTCTTAGCGGATCAAGTCGAAGAGCAATTCAATACACAAGAACTAAACTCAACATTGGCAATCTTCTCCAACTAGAAAGAATATCTTTTTTTTCCAAATCTCCAATTTGAATTGCGTTGTAGTTTCTATCGATAAAGAGAGAGAAACATGGCTAAAGTAATTTTTTTAAATAATCGCTAAACTAAAATGCTCATAGCCCATGGTTTAGCCACTTTTAAATTTTGGACATTATGCATTCGAGAGTTACAAATAGCAAGTGGTGGCTTTTTTTTGCATTAGACATCTCATTTTGCCCGCGTAGTGAAATTGTTCTACTTTTGAAATAAAAAGTTGAGAATGAATTAATATACAAAATATATAAGAGTGATTACAAATAGAATAATACATGGAAGGCAATGTGTAAGAAAAATGCAAAATAAGAAAAAAAGATTGAGTGCGGACCCGGGCCCCCACTAGGCCTAGCCTCCCTCCGCCACTGCTCCATTCGCTCCATTAAGAGCTAAAGTATCATTTAGTCCCTAAGTGACCATGTTTTTTATTTTCCTCTGTTAAAGCATCACCCTCGTAAATTGAAAGGTTGATCTTCTGTATTGAAGCAGTAATTTTGGAGACTTGATGAGGCTGGGATGGAGAATAGTTACCTAAAGGGTTGCACCATAGACCGGCAAGAGAATCAAGATACTTCTTCCCGTTTATGTCATAGACATAGGAACCCTACAAACAGTAAAGACAAATGGCTAAGTGTGCTACACCTGGCCAAAGATAAAAGCTTACAGGAAAAGTAATACAAGAGACTGAGAGAGTACGATGCTCAAATTGAGATGGGGCATGGCCAATTGGTAAGGCAATAGGTATTGGTCCTGTTGTTAGAATGGGGAGTCAAACTGTAATCATGTGGATTCAATTTCCTTTGGCCTTCAAAGGAAAAGAAGAAGAAGAGGGTCAAAATACACTACTTTTGGCCTAAGATTATGTTCACCTGCCTTCAAATGGAGGGAAAAAAGGGACCCCCACGGGAACTCCCCCGCCTATTGGGCTGCACGCCATCGTAATGGACTTGGGTTCAATTGCCTCTCACATGAAGCTCTGATATCAAAAGTAAGAGAAAGAGAGGGAAGAGACTAAGGTTAAAATGTATACCTCGGACTTGTCTATTACTAAAGGATGCAAGTCAGTAGTCTGCCACCCGGCAGTAAAAGGTGCCAGCATACTATGCCCCTTAAACCTGAGAATGGAAGATAATAGTTAGTGAGATGGGTAAATGTACCCTCAAAAGCTTTTACGAAGGATTATATTGACTTCTCACTACGCACAAACAGAGAGAGAGAGAGAGATGCATACCCTTTCTCATCCTTTAACTCAGTAGCTGAAACATCCTTTTGCAAAGATGCTACTGTACTATTCCATCTGGCCTGTAAGGGTGCTTCAGTCAAATGTTCCAGCAAACTTTTAGATACTGCAGCATGATTTTTGTACAAGTGCACCTGTAAAATTAGACAAACAAAATCATAACAAATTGTCAAGTGCCTGAGAGGGGTATGCATGGTGTTCAAAGTACTTAAGAGAACAATCTGATGTCCATCACAATAGACACTTCAATGTGAAGTGTGACCAAAGTTATCAATGTGAAGTGTGCCGGTACGTACCATTTTTGACAGAATCCGGTACCCTACACCTCTAATTCCGTTCTGGCTCAAATACTGGTTGGTACTGGCAGTACCGGAGATACCGGTCAGTACCGGACTATTTTTAAATTTATTTTTTTCTTCAAGTACCAAACAATACCGGATGGTACCAGGCAAATACCGGACGATACCGGGCAAATACCGGATGGTACCGGACAAATACCGGAATATTTTTTATTTTTTATTTGTTTTAAAAATTGTATATTATACTATAAATTCTTTTAAGTTGGAAAATAATACTAATAGCGATCAATCCGAAACAGTACTTAGTATCTCATCGGTACCGGTACGTACCGTACTAGTAAGAAAACCGGTACTCTAACCGGTACGGTATTCAGAACATTGAGTGTGACTCTATTAAGTACAATTCGACAATTAAAATGAACAATTATAGTCACGAGCTGCCAAATCAGATTAAACAATAATTAAATTGTGGCTCGAGTTTATGTAACAGAAATGGATTCTATACTATCACTTGTCATATGTTTTCCCTTAAGGTTCAAGTATTCAATTATTTAATCATACTTCTAAAAGTGAAATAAAACAATTGATACTGATCAAAGACCATATAAAAGAGCATATATAACGCCAAGGGGATTATGGAACCCCTCAGCTTCCCAAGAAGAAGCTGCAAATATGAATGTCCTACCCATGGGCGGACCTAGTTTATGGGCCCCCAAGGGCCGGATTATCGACCCCCTCAGCTTCTTAAGAAGCATGTATATTTACGGTACATCAGAAGTACCAGAAATCTAACAGTACTATAAAGCACCGATCCCATGTGTATTTGAAAACTGATATACACGCTTCATTTGTGTAGTCCCAAATCATTGGGAGCATTGGGAGTATTGACAGAGAAAAATTGGAGACAGACCTAACCATTGGCTACATATGCACAAAGTCCCTATACATTCAAGAACCGAGGAACTAAAACGATGTTTCACTTTCATACCAACCCACATAGCATAAATGATATGGCTTCTGGGGGTATGTTCTTTATCCCCGCATTACAATAATTTTGACTCCACAATATATCAGTTTTCATATTGCCCCATTTAAAATTTGCATCACGTTTTACATAGACACATCTTTGGCAATTAGCTTTTGTTTATCATGCATCAAGGTTCAATTGATTAACTGATAATGGCCTATTTTCTGCCCAAATTACATAGAACACTACTAGATGATCAAATTTTTTTTACTTCTGTTATGGTGGAAAAATCTGGACATCGGTTTTTTACTGATTGGGGAAAAAAAGAGTCTTAAATAGTCTAACTATAGATCATAGTACTGCATAATGTTTGGGCGCCCAATTATTTGGCTCCGCTGGGGCCCATCCTTCCTCACCCATAAAATGTCAGCCTCGGATAAATAATTGCAGATATAACCGCAAGAGAGAGAGAGGAACTTTTTAAATCGCACCTTTAATTTTCGAATGAGAGGAAAGATTGAAAAGTTTACGAGCCAGATGAAATGAAACTGAAATAAGCGTCAAGAATTAATCTACAGAAACGGCCACCCGAAAAAAAAAAATCAAGAAACAAGTAATCCCTCCATCTCAAAATCTTCGATCTTTTTCAATATTCGCGTTATTCTTTAAACTCTTATATATTTTGATTTATAATATTTTTCATAATTTTAAAAATTTTGTATTATAGATTTAATCGAGAATTATCAAACAAAATCTATATTACATATTATTAAAAAATACAAACGATTGAAAACTAACACAAATATATAAAAAAAAAGTCCAAACAATATGAGACGGAGGTACAACGTTTAAGTAACATGGTCAAAGTTCCTCCACGTTTTCAAAAATCCAGAGAATACGATTTCGTCTTCTTCAACTCGGAAAATCAATTCGGATCCGACTACGGCCGATTCAGAAACCACAATCATCGTCATGACATACAAGTTTACGCGTGTGTGAAAGTGAATACAATCGATGGAAAAATTGAAACCTGAGAGGCAGTGGCGGTTCTTCTGAGAGAGGATTGGAGGATATGATTGACGACCATCTTTCTTCTCCTCCTTCTCTCCGATGTTGTTGGGCAGTAGTAATAACTGTGGAAAATGGTAAGGCTCTCTGAGCGAGTGATGAGAGAGAGAGAGAGTGTGTACTGGATGACCTTAAAATTGAAGAGCGTTTTGTTTTATCTTCCTTTTTTTTGGGACAAGAAGAAGTGGAGGCATGACCGTGGTGGCATCACGCCCCGCTCCCGTTTCAACGCGTGGTGTTTTACGCAATCCCCATCTCCCTCCATTGATTGACTAATCAATTTTTCTATGGAAAAGCCTACGAGGACATACACATAGACACGTGTATCGCGTACATACGCATTTTTGCACTCATTAAAAAAATGATTTGAGTCGTTTATTTTATTCAAAAATGATTTGTTTAGTCGGGTCTTCGTGGGAAAAAAAACTCTCTCCAATATTAGTAAAATATTTACAGAACATCTAACTTTGCTTCATAATTCAAGCCTAACTTATGAAGAAAAATTGGATGTTTCTTATATATCTTTACTGATTTTTGATAGAGTTTATTTTTCATATCGGTCCTAAACAATTCATTTTGGACAAAATGGGCGGCTCGGATCATTTTTTTGGGACGCAAGATGGGAAAAAAACGCATATGTACTTGATGTATGTACCTCTAGGCGCAAAGTTGATTTTTCATAAAGGCATCCGCTCTTGTTCTCAATTTTTCACTTTACGTTTCAGCTCTCATTTCTCTTACTCGTGTATTTTAGTTGTTTGTGAGATTTTTGAAAGACGGTTTTACAATCGCACCAGCTTGCGCATTTACGTGTTAGGCCGTGCGTGTCTTTTGAACTTTACACGTCTGAGAAATTATTATTTTAAGAATTCTAAGGCGCTACGTGGTCATAGTCTCAGATCACTGAACAATAGTACGGTAAATAATTCTCCTAGGGAAGTTTTGCTAACCAAGTTGGTAACGTTTCTCTTGAAAAATCAATGCATTCAATGTCACGTTCTTATCCTCAATCCTTGTGAGTTAGGAAATCTCATTGGAGTGAATTTAGGGCCGTTGGGCTAAATAAGCCACTTGGCTTATTTTTTTGTTCTTATTTAAAAAAAATTCGCATTTGTTAGTTTTTTGTCAATTTTTGGAGGGTTATACTTCTTCATGACAAGCGAAATTTAAAAAGTAAAGAATTACGATCGAAATCCATTTTTTTAATAAAGATGAAAAAATTGGCTTATTGGCTTATTTTTTGCTTTATTGGCTTATTTTTGTGTAGTGCGGTTGATTCGGCCGTCCATCTTAGCCGTCCATTGTTCGGATGAAAATCCGAACCGTCCATTACTGAGATGGATGACCGAATTTGACCGCACTATACATGTAATGCGGGAGGTGCACGACGTCACGCCCAAGTTTGAATTATTTAGGAATGATCTTTAGATATTACTACTCTTTGTTAATATTGATGAATAGGAATAATATTTAGGTGGTATAATATTACTCCTATCACATCACATTACCTCGTAAACAAATGTAGGGCGAATATGATTTTGAAAGAAAATTGATTTTCACTCTTCTTTTTATCATTCACACTCTTTTTTGTTTTTAGCTGTTTGAATTTACTTTTTTTTTTTTAACAACAAAGAAGAATCCATTAATCTATAAAATTGTTACACAGGCAATGGGGGTTCCGAATACTGGCATCATATCCAAGGATAATCTTGTGCCCCTCCGAAACCAAAGAGAGAGAAGATCTGAGTTGGGCAAGCTGCCAAACCAGGATAAGAACGGGTCAAGCCCGAAACCCAATAGGCCTCAAATGCCCCTATAATACATTTACAGATCACACCCTAATGGCCAACAAAGTTGAATATAACAATTAAGCCCTAACTCGTTGCATCCCCCAATCGCTACCAGCATTAGCCACAGCAACCGCCGCCAGAGCTCATGGCACCAACAGTGGTAGTAACATCCAAGCCACCCAACCCAGAACCACACCCACGCCACCCGACCACCACTTCATAGAACCAAATCAACCACCACAAAAACCACCAAGGTTGTCACCAACAAAGACCACCAGACATTCTATCTTGTCTTTTATTTAATACACTTTTTTACATATTCAAAGATAATATTATAAATTCGTATGGATTAAAAAAAAATTGTGAATGATTAGAAGAGAAGTGTGAAAATAATTTTTCTTTTAAAATAGGATCTTTTATTTATTAAATGACGTACACAACCAAGTAAGATTGTGTAGTATAGCACTTCTCAATTAATAATTTCAAAACTTGTCCAATTCTTTATTGATTTTGTCCCTTTTGTACATGCCCCGTGGGCCGGGTGCGTGACTCTCTCTCTCTCTCTACCAGAGTCCGTGAATCTGCGTGAACCCTTGGCGGCGTAGTTTTGGGAACTAGGGATAAAGATTACAAAAATCCTCGATAGTTGAACACGAATCTTTTTGAAGATTTTACCCATTGTCATAGATGCTGCCAAAGTCTGTACGGACAGTGGGGACAAATGAGCGGATCCGAGAGTGTTTGAGCTGATCAACTTGTTTAGACGAGTTCTCAATTATCCGAATTTGGCTTATTTACTTAATTAATGAGATTCTTAAACGAGCCGAACTTATAAAAAGAGATTAGCTTTTTGAGAACAGAGTCGAGCTTTTTAAAAGTTGAGCTCGACTCTTTTTTATGTAAGCCTAAACCTCGAGTTCGACTTGAAAAAAATGATTCGATCCACGAGTAGTTAGCGAACAGCTCGGTTTATTTGCAGTCGGTAACAATTGAAAGGCTTTATCGGTTATAGGGATTTGTTTTTTTTAATATACCTAGTGATGGTGGGTGTTTGGAAAAAGTTATTTTCACATATTTTTAAGGTGTGTTAGCAATAGCTGTGGATCCAGATTTTAGATTTTAGCTTTAGAAATTTTGTATCAATAACTATCGCAAACACGCCCATGAGCGAAACACGAGAGCTGGCCAGCAGTATAGGAGTAAAAATTTCTATGGGTAAATTAAATTAAATCCCCCTCAACTATAATCTATTTCACTTAATCTTCTTAAAGTTTAAAACTAAACACTTAATGTTGTATTTGGATTTGGATTTGAAATAGGGTAATAAGTGGAGAGAGATAGAGAGGGAAATGTTGGAAGTAGAGAGAATATAGGGGGAATTTTTGAAAAATACTTTTTGAGAAGTAAAGAGAACAAGGCAAATCACCTTAAAAGTATACAAATCCTATTTGTCAAAGATGACTTCAACAAAATATCACAATTTACACTCTTCTCCACCAATCATCAACCCACCATATTCTTTTCACCTTGACATCCGCCCATGACCTCCCTAAAATTAGGGTGGTAAAACCGAATCGAGCCGAACCCTGTTAAGTTCGGCTCGAGTTCGTTAAGGTATGAGTTTGGCTCGAGTTCGATTCAAGCTTGAACAACTTGGCTCGAGTTCGGCTCGTTAAAATATTTCAAGGCTCGGGTTCGGCTCGGTTGGGTTCGTTAAGGTATTAGTCTAGCTCGAGTTCGGCTCGGGTTTGTTAAGGTACTAATCTGGCTCAAGTTCGGCTCGGGTTTGATTCGAACTTGAACATCTTGGCTCGAGTTTGGCTAGTTAAACTCAAATGAATCGAGCCAAGCTGAATCTAAGCTCGAATTGAGCTCGTTAAGACTTAGGTTTGGTTCGGCTCAGCTCATTAAACTCAAGCGAATCCAAACTCTCTCATTAATCGTATAGAATTAAGTATTGAATTATATATACAACCTTAAAATTTTTTACATTTACAAATAGACCCCTATTGAATTATTAATTAAATTTAAGTATAGATTCGCAAAACTAACCGAGCTAAATACCGTTAGGCTCGGATCGGCTCATTTAAGGAACAAGCCTATAATTGAGGTTCAGGTTCAATTTGTTTAGCAGACGAATCGAACTCGAACGAGCTCTTGCCGAACCAAGTCTCGAACAGTTCGCGAATAGCTCAGTTCATTTACAGCCCTACCTAAAACCATTACATTGAAAACCAATTCAAGTGATCACACTCTAACGAAAGCTATTCTAAACCCAATCACCTCCTATCCTTCAATCGCTTGCGATACTAACCAACTCCAACATTTTAGGTTCTTTTGTTCCCTCCTTAATCTATTCTAGTTTTGGAAAAGCACCCTTAAATGATTGGAAAGGGTAATTTTGCCATAAAAATTTATTTGTCGTGTCATGTTTTACTCACATCACAAGTTTCATCCAAAATCCAATGTTTTGCCGAAGGAAGGAGTTTATTATCATCAAATACATACTTTAAGGGCTCTAAGTGTTGAGTTTTAAACATTAGAAAGATTACGTGAAAAGCAATCATAGTTAAGGGTAAGTCTGGGGCAATTGCACCGTTTTCTTCCTCCATGTGTGACTAAAAAAGAACTCACTTTTCAATTAGAGCTACTCAACCAATGGAAAAGAGACCGTACTTGCGTCAAACCCTTGCCTAGATAGGTTTGATGAGTTTTTAACTTTTTATATCAAATAGAAAGCTTGCCCGGTTGTCACAACCCTTTATAATTAAGTACTGCAAGAATGGTGATCGAAACTAAAGAGCAATACCTAGTATCATGCTACCTACCAAGATTCGTAGCTCTGCTTCTGATTCAAAGTTCCCTATTATTGCTTACCACAAAAACGCCCTTCCATCAGGGAGTAGAAAAAGATGGCCACATCTAGTGGGACATTTGCGAGTGCGAAACTTGATATTGGAATGCACAAGAAACAGAGTGGGAGCTGCAAATGGAAAAAGAACACCGGCCCAAATCAAGAAGAAAGAAAAGCATTCATAGTTGAGGGTAATTTATTGTATTTTACCCATTTAATTTCTTTCCCCATGGGAATGCAAAGTTTTCCTTGCACACTCTTACATGAGTTTGAGACTAAATGTAAGTACCATAAAAGTATATAATAATTTTTTTTGAATTATTTGGTTAAAATAACAATTAAAAACTAAAGACAAATTGATTGCTTTTTGGCAGACCAATCATTATCACAGACTCATAATTCTTTTATCCTTTGTACTCTCTTCTATCCAACAGGATTCAATGTTTTTCATGATGAAACTAAGCATAGGCAAAACAATTGAATGTAGTTCCAAAGTAAAAGTTCTATTTATTTTTTTATAGTATTAGTAAGTATTTCCTCCTTTAAAAAAAAAGGAATCAAACTTAAATCAATTCAAAAAATTTATTTGTTTCGAATTATATTTACCTGTAATCATTTTCTACGCTTTCAATAATATTTTTTTCCTTTTTCATTTTTGAATAATTTTAAAACATTTCAGTATAATAACTAACAAAAAAAATGAATAAGCTAATACTTCGTCAAATTTGAGAATCATTGGAGAGTTTGTCCGATCGTTAAGTCGCGGGCGACCTGCGGACACCCCGCGGTTATTGGAAAAAAAAAAAGAATTTACTCCAAATTGACTAGGAGAGAGAAAGTCGGAGGAGTCTTTTATTATCACAGCACAGGTAACGCGCGACCAGGCTGCAGGGCGAGTGAGAGAGAAAGAAGATCGGGAGCGTGAGAAAGAGCGACACCCAGAGAGAGAGAGAGAATTGCAAACGGAAACCCTAAAAATCACACCCAATTGTGGGAGCTACTCGCCGAACCCCCTCGCGTGGATTTGCAGCGGCGGAGGATCCAGAAGATTAACAACACTACTACAACAGAAATTACACCACAAAGGTAACCAAACCCCCCCTTAATTAACCTCCCCCCTATCCCCCCCTCCCTCTCCCTCTCTCTCTCAAATTTCTCTCTCTATCTCTCTCTCTCTCTCTCTGGTTGTTGAAAACTTCTTTTTGATTTGTTTCAGCTTCAGTTGTTTCCGTGTCTTCACTCGTGCAAAAGTAACAAAACCCTAGTGATCGATTTGACTCTACGGAAATTATCCTCTGTCAATTAGGAGTAGTAAATTTATTGTCATATTTCTCATTTCATTTGAGGAATTTTCCAATTCAACGATTATTTGTAACGGCTCACATGGGGTGGGAAGCGCACGCCCACTTCATGTGAGAGGGCTTAACAAATAAGCATTGTATATATTTTTTTCATTTTAGGGTGGTTTTTCATTTCTTTTAGTTTTCCCCAAACCTCAATTCAGAGGTTGAAGAATCTGGGTATATATGTTTATCACCTCCATTTCCAACGTTGCTGTTGATACTTCTGTTTATATGAAAAAAGAAAGATAAAGAAACCCAAGATTTAATTTTTTAAGGTTTTACTTTGGTAAAATGGACCTTAGATCAGATATCTCATTCCGAGGAGAATGTGATGTCTGAAAGTAGTGTGCAGAGCTGAGACTGGAAAGTAGGACTTTGGTGCCATATAGCATGAAAGGTACGAATTGCATTTGTTTGGGTGACTACTCACTAGTAGCAAAAATAGACTACCCATTTCACCATAAAACAGAAAAGAAAAGAAAAGAGACTGCACATTGGAAAGTGATTTTAAAGGGGCAATCTCCTCACTCTGGGTATGTTCATTTCAAAATGACGTATTAATTGATATCTGAAGTTGCAAGAAGTACAGACTTGTTTAGTTTAACGAGTCATATATTGGGATACAGTGATTGAGCATCGCTTAAGAAAGGTAAAATGGTCCCTGTCTATTTGGATTTGTGTCTGGTGGTTTGAATATGTGAGCAAAGTAGAGACCTTTATCTTTTTGGGAGCATATAGTGATTACATAGGGGGCAACTACAGAGGTATGGGTGCCGGTATGTGGTGGAAATGATGTCTAAGAAGCACGATTTGACGTGATATGGATACTTTTAATGTGAAATCGGGATAAAAGTCATCCTCTATGCTAAAAGTAGCGGGCAACTCTCCAAGTTTTCTTGGCCCTTATAGTGGCATGCAAAGACTCAATAATCATGCAATTGGATACTCGTATCCGGCACCTCCCAACTCTGACCAAAAACAGAGAAATTTGTACTTCATAAATCCTGTGCCGCCTTACAATGAAGCTACAGGTGGTACACCATTTCCTCCGCCTTCTTACACTTGCAATACCTGTAAGTCATTAGATGACCTTTTTGGGCTAAGTTATCTGGTAAGTGTGGCATCAAGAACTGCTATCTTATGGACGGTGGATGGTGGGATTAGTTGACGTGCACGTAAGTTAGTTCGGACACCTAATTTATAAAAGAAGAACTGCTAACTTATAAAACAGACATGTTTATAGGGGCTCTAGACTTTCACACCTGTTTCCAATGAAACCTGGTACCGTTTGCATCACCAAGAAGGGAGTAGATGGATTTCCCAGTAAATCTTCCCTTAAACTAATAAAAGATCCACAAATGCCCTACATCCTCCCATCCCAATCGTAACAAGCCTTGACAATGCACTTATTGGACATGAACCTCTTATCTTTTCATATTAAATTTTGATTGGAAGAAAATTAATAGAGCCAGAAGACTTGGTAGTGCTTGTTTCTAAGGAGGTGCGGGTCTGTCAATTGGTTTTTGAGCATGATGAGCATTTGCCGACGTAGTTGAAACCCCATGCTTCCATGTATAAATTTCATGTTGTATTAAATAGATGAATTGGAACTTGTCTTATGGGATGTGGAATAGAACTAATGGAAGATCTTAATATTGCTCATTTATCATTACCAACTCAAATAGGAATTTCTTTCGGAATCGTTCGTATTTTCTGAAATTCCTGCTACTTTTCAGGTAGAAAATAAAAATGACGTATGATGTTTGTAAATAGGTTATTGCCATGGATATAGATCTTAGATTACCTTCTGGGGAACATGATAAGGAAGAGGAAGAACCAAATGGAATTGTCAATATGTTGGACGCTAATGACAAACTGCGCAATGGAGACGAAGGAAATGGAAGTATGGTGGATTTTGGAGATGAGTTAAACATTGGAGATGGAAGGGACATGAATTCTCCTGCAGCAGATATGGTGTTCAAAGAGGATACAAATCTTGAACCTCTTTCTGGTATGGAGTTTGAATCACATGGAGAAGCATATTCCTTTTATCAAGAATATGCTAGATCCATGGGGTTCAATACAGCAATCCAAAATAGCCGTCGTTCAAAGACATCGAGAGAGTTCATAGACGCAAAATTTGCATGTTCAAGATATGGCACCAAACGCGAGTATGAAAAGTCACAGAATCGACAACGCAGCAGACAAGGGAATAAGCAAGAAGCAGAGAATTCAACCGGCCGACGATCATGTACGAAGACAGATTGCAAAGCGTGCATGCATGTGAAGAGAAAACCAGACGGTAAGTGGATTATTCATAGATTTGAGAAGGAGCATAATCATGAGCTTTTACCGGCTCAAGCTGTCAGTGAACAAACAAGAAAAATGTACGCTGCCATGGCAAGACAATTTGCTGAGTACAAGAATGTTGTAGGTCTCAAGAATGACTCCAAACATCCCTATGATAAAGGTCGGAATCTCACGTTAGAAGCAGGAGAAGGAAAGGTTTTGCTTGAATTTTTAACACAGATGCAGATTGCAAATTCAAACTTTTTTTATGCTATAGATATAAGTGAGGATCAACGGCTGAAGTCTTTGTTCTGGGTTGATGCCAAAAGTAGGCATGATTACATCAACTTCAGTGACGTCGTTTCTTTTGATACTACTTATGTTAGAAACAAGTATAAGATGCCTCTTATTCTTTTTATTGGGGCAAATCAACATTATCAATTCATGCTGCTAGGATGTGCTCTGGTGGCTGATGAAAGTGTAGCAACATTTTCTTGGGTACTGCAGACATGGCTAAAAGCGATGGGTGGACAAGCTCCAAAAGTTATAATCACTGACCAAGACAGAGCCATGAAAACAGTTGTTTCAGAGGTCTTTCCATTAGCGTATCATTGCTTTTGTTTGTGGCATATACTAGGAAAGGTTTCTGAAACTCTTAGTCATTTACTGAAACAACATGAAAGTTTCATGGCAAAGTTAGAAAAATGCATTTATAGGTCTTGGACCCATGAGGAATTTGAAAAGAGGTGGCGCAAATTGGTCGATCGGTTTGAACTCAAAGAGAATGAATGGATCCAATCATTGTATGAAGATCGCATACATTGGGCGCCGACCTATATGAGGGATATCTTTTTAGCTGGAATGTGTTTGTCTCAGCGATCTGAGAGCGTGAACTGTTTCTTTGACAAATACATGCACAAGAAAACTACTGTGCAAGAGTTTTTGAAACAGTATGAAGCAATTTTGCAGGACAGGTATGAAGAGGAAGCAAAAGCTGATTCAGATACATGGAACAGGCAACCTGTATTGAAGTCTCCATCTCCTTTTGAAAAGCACGTTTCAGGATTGTATACACATGCAGTATTTAAGAAGTTCCAAACTGAGGTTCTAGGTGCAGTTGCTTGTCATCCTAAAAGAGAGAGACAAGAAGGGACAACTACTACTTTTAGAGTTCAGGATTTTGAAAAGAATCAGGACTTCACTGTCACTTGGAATGAAAAGTCTGAAGTTTCTTGTGTCTGCCGTTTGTTTGAATTTAAAGGCTTCCTCTGTAGACATGCATTGATTGTACTCCAAATCTGTGGCCTTTCCACTATCCCATGTCAGTACATTTTGAAACGGTGGACTAAAGATGCTAAGAGTAGGTGTTTAACTGGAGAATCATCTGAACATGTGCAATCTAGGGTGCAAAGATACAATGATTTATGTCAACGGGCAATGAAATTGGGGGAAGAGGGTTCCTTATCCCAAGAGAGCTACAATTTCGCACTTCGTGGGCTGGAAGATACTTATGGGAATTGTGTGAGTGTTAATAACTCAAACAAGAATCTTGGAGAGACTGGCACATCAGTGACTGCAGGTCTTCT
>BPLS01032237.1:0-18007 GCA_019656275.1 Rhododendron kiyosumense
ACAACCGGCACTAAAGATGGCATTGTCATTTCTCCCACTTCATCCAATACATTTGATTTGCATTGAAAGATGAGATGAGTTTAATCCAATAATTTGGATTTGAGATTGTGCTGAAATGATACCGAATCGGTCCAAACAAAGTTGCTCTTCTTTGTTTTTTTTTTTTTTTGCCTTTTGACACTATAGCAATTAGCAAGCCTATAAATAACTTTAACAATGTCTTTTTGGCATCAACGTGTGGGCTTGTTCTTATGAGATATTCAACGCTATATTTTCACGGGATACTCCCAACCAGTCAAGCGGCAATAACAATCACTTTTGTTGTGTTGTGATGATTCATCGGCTAGAGTACCACGCAGAGATTCTGTCGCATGGTACTCCAAGGTTTTGACAAGTATATCATGAATGTGGCCGCCTTAGCCATGGTTGCGACGTAAACGTATAAACATTTTAGAGTCATTTAGACTAATTCTCTGGTCCTTTGGATTCTGGAGAGACGAACATCAGGTGATTCAGATCTAGGCTACACGTTAAGCAATAAGTAGGGCCCTCTAAACTCGTCTGTTGCTTAACAATGACTTTTTATCTTTCTCAAATAAGACGATTAAAAAAAAAACTAGGTTGGTTCAAATTTTTGATCAAGTACATGGCCTCTTTTGGATTTTATGAGGAGTAATTCCATTTTGGTGTATGAAAATAACACTTCATTAATGCTTTGGGAACCGACGTAAAATCGAATTGGGAGATGCTACCAAGCGGGGGTGCTGGGCAGCGGTGTCGAGCGGCCGATCCGGCTGTTCATCTCGGAAATCGATGGCTTAGATCTTGACCGAGCAATGGACGGTTTAGATTTGTATGCGCTCAGATTCAATCGAAGCCGTCCGTGCCGAGATGTACGGCCGGATGCCGCTCGACACCCCGCTTGGCAGGGGTGCTTGGCAGCATCCCGGGTCAAATAACACTTTAAAAAGGGGAGAAAAAAGATGTGAAGAACTATTTTTGTTAGCTAATCTAAACGTGTCACATTATATACTATTCCACCTAGAATTCACTCACCCACATCAAATACATAGCCCACAAACATACAAATACCCACATCCAAACCCTACTCGATCCATACTCCAAATTAACCCATGCATGCAACTCCATCTCTCTCACCTATTTCACCCGGTACTCTCTTCTGCCCTCTCTCTCGTGGCGACCAACTTTAAGACATGACAAATGAATAATGACTTTTACGTGATGAGTATCGAAGCTCGGTTTCTGTGTCACCGGCCATATCCATCTTTCTTTCCAAAGAGCGCTTGCGTAGATCTACTAGAGTTAGTCACAAACAACCTTTGGGACCTTCTTCAATCGTCACGCACTTCTTCGTCATAAAAATTTCGATTATCTAGTAGCGAATTGAAATGTGCTTTGATTCTTTTTAGATACAGCCCCAAGTATTGAATCCCCAATTAAGAAAACAGAGCAGGTACTAACCAAAAACAAGTTTTTCGTTATTAATTTAGTTGTGTTTTTATGATTATTAAGTTAAAAATCGGCGAAGCTGGTACTATTGGATTTATTTTTGATGTTCTCATGTGCTTTTGTAAGGTTAGTTGAAGGATCTTCATGTCCAACCAAACTCTGTACAAGTACAACAGTACAAGCATCGGTCTTTTCTTTTCACTGGTCTTTTGTTGAGGGCTGTTGGAGCATTATTTTCGCATCTTGACTAATTGTCAAAATATCAAAAAAAAAAAAACCCTCATGTAATTTGGCAATTATACACATCCTAAGCATCTTCTCTCCCTTTTTATCGACAAAAATAACATTTTATTAAGAGAATAGGGGAATGAGACTCCAACCAAATGTTGTAGAGTACGGCCAAGTTGGGACAAAGTCCAAACATGTATAAGAGACAAAGCTCTAAACACCCGTGGACCTAAAATGCCAAATCTTACAATAAGCACAATAAGAAAACCCAACCCATCAAGGTGAGCTAAGCCCAACCCAAAAAATCCAAAACAGAGCCATAACCCTTTCAAGACAAATCTAGCCTTGTTTTACCATCACTGCCGACCACCATCAAACAGCTACAACCAAAGCAAACATCGAACAACCTCCACCGCACCACCAAGCCGCCACTGGCCACGTGCCCCAAGTATCTTTTACCTTAATGTTGGTTAAATTTTTCTTGCGAAAAACATCATACGTACCCATGATTGATACTAATTCTTTCTTATTTTTAGTGATTTGGTTTCATGACTCATGTAGTATTATGTAAGACAAATGATTAGATAATATCTATCATGGGAAAATGACGGTCCAGAACGTGTTTTGATAATTGATACCTACCAAGGACATGCTTAAAAACATTTGTTAGTGCTAAAAATGCCATATTAATTATCAAAACACATCATTGACCGTCTTTTCCCCTAATATTCATTCCACGTACCAGAGTTTAGGTGGGTCAATAGCCCAAAAGATAAAGAAATATGGATTAGACATCTCTCCAAATTAGTTTAATAATTAATTAATTTACCATATAATAAAGGTTGGCGTGGCCTAATTCGGTTTGATTTTCAGCACAGTTGGATGATTCGAACGTTTCATCTTGATCTAGACCCAATTAAGAAGATTATCTTGAAAATAAATATCAATGTGATATTGGTGTACCCCACAATCTAATTACATTTGTCTGGACGATCAGTATAAATGATTTTTAAAATGCATCATCCACTTAATTAGTTTACGAAAATAAATGTGGTCCGATATGATATTTTTAATATCTAACGAATATATTAACCTAAAATCTGCCACCTGTACCGTACGTAAAATTCAACCGTTGAACAATATTAGAAAAGCAAATTAAAATAGTAGTAGTAATGTAGTATCATTTTTCCTTATATAGAAAGTAGATAAAGATCGCTGGCCGAAATATCACAAAGATCCTGACTGTCCATCTCGCCATTATGTGATCCACGACGATACTGTATGATCTGGACTGTTACCGATCAGTTATAAATAACACCACCTTCAGATGAATCAGATGTCATTAACATTCCATACACAGTACCCACTTTTCCATATAATCCACTTTGCATTTAGGGTCTACTAACCTTTTGTACCACACCAGTACTAAAATGGCTGAAGAGAGGAAGCACAAGCATCATGAGCACCTTGGTGAGCTTGGTGCCGCCACAGCCGGAGCCTATGCCTTGGTAATTAGTTTTCTACCAGTGCTTGTTGTATGTACACACATATTTACATGTAATACATATAATACGTACACAAGTATATATGCCCAAATTAGAATTTTTCGCCTAATATAGATCTTAGAGTACATCATCATACGGTTCAGTATGTTGTGAAGGAGATATTAAGAAACAAAGAATTTCATAAACACAATTTATGCAACTAATTCGTTCGTAGGATTTCATGTTTTAAATATTCAAAATGCGGTTCTTTTTTAATTTGGAGTACATGCTTGAACTTTTAGAATGATATGAGTTGTGTCATCCTTGCGGTTAAAAAGCATCCTATGATGTTTTGGTTGGCTCCTTACTTTTCTTTGGGTTTGGTTCTCAGGTAGTGTTCACTGGTGTGCCCGTGATCCATTAAATTTTTGTAATTTTTTTCAAAGATTTATAAATAAATAAAAACAATTTACTGATCAAAATAAATAAATAAATAAAAGCATCCTTGATGAGTTCTTTGTTTTCATAAAATACTTGATTTTCAGAAAACTTACCAATTATATGGTAGATCAATTTCGATGTAGACGTGTATGTTAATTCTGGGTAAGTTTTATGAGCCACACCATTGTCCAATTATATGGTAGATCAATTGTGTCAAGTTTTATTTACCATATGGGTTGACACGTGTATCACGAAGTGAAAAATTATGCAGCATGAGAAGCACGGGAAAAAGAAAGACCCAGAGCATGCTCACAAGCACAAGATAGAGGAAGGAATCGGAGCCGCAGTTGGACTTGGAGCGGGCGGCTATGGCTTCCACGAGCACCATGAGAAGAAAGAGGATAAGAAAGAGGCTAAGGAAGCGAAGAAAGAGGCCAAGTCCCATGAAAAGAAGCCCCACAATCTCTTTTAAATTGTACTGTAGTTAATTAGCTCTATGTCTATGTTCATGTTTACTTATTTTGGTTGGGATTTATGATGCTGCTACGTACATGAGTGCAGTGAGATTACTACCCTAAATAATGACTTTTGTGTGAGTTTTTGTTTGCAATTATCGAATGCATTTTCCCATATATAACTTTCTCGATGCATAAGCATAAGAACTCTTTCATTTAGGGTGCAGCACCTCTATGTATGCCATTGAAAACTATAGTATGTGTAAGTATAGATTGTTAACCACCAACTTATCTAAAAACTTAAGCTTTTAGAGAGAGAAGCAACTTTATTATTTATATTCTCAACAGTAAGAGAGGTTATCTGGTTCTCAAGGTCATCTCTATGAGTGTTGGGCTTAGTCCCTCTTATAATATCAACCGCTTCAAAAAAAATATCGATGATTATATTGTTTGAGATTTTCATGAGTAGTTGTTCAATAGTTCAGGAGTATCGCCACGTGGTACTCCAGACCACTTTACAACTATACGTTCCTGTGGAATCCATATATTTAGTAGTAGAATCCATATATTTAGTAGTAGACCTCACAGTAATGTGTGGTTGTAAATTGGTCCAAAGTACCATGTGGCAGTACTTCCAGACTATTGTATAATTTCACAATTTTCATAGAGTGTTCTACTCTCTTTCTTTTTGTTTTATCTGCAACAAAAAAATATATATTATTAAAAAACTCGACAAATGATACATCGAGAAGGAGAACTCACTATAGGGGGACCTTGAAGCATTAGTGTTCAACTCTCTTGTGATTATTTGCTAACTAAAAATTGTTTTTCGTTATTTAGCTAGTTTGATTTGAGGGGTTATATGATAGTTATTTAATTAAAACAATGACAAAGTTGGTGACAATGGTTTTGGTTCTTAGTTGCCATGTGCTTTTGTAATTAGGTTAATTGACGGTCTCTTAAATAGAGCATGTCCGACCAAACTCTAATAAAAGCATCGGTCTTTTCTTTTCATACAGTCTTGTTTATATTTATATTTATACTTTCTATCTTTCTTCTATTTCTTTCTCGGCATTTCACGTAAGATTAACCAGGATGTGCTCAAAATAGTCCGGATACCCGGATATCAACAACAACAACAACAAAATAACAGTAATAAATGTGCTCATCTGCGGCCATGTTCGAGTCACCAAAATTATCAAAATTCATTAAAAAAAAAAAAAAAACCTGCTGAGATTGCACTGGTTGTAAAGGTGTAGCTTAATGTGTAGCTGGTCCTCCCCTTGTCTCCAATTGAGACTCCAAATGCTCCATCGTTGTTTGCAGAGATTGAGTGGTAGCGGCTTGTGTTTGAATAGTAGCCCCCATTTGTGTGCGTACGCATAGCCTCCATTTGTGTCTCCATCATCTCCTTCATTTGTGTTTTGAATTGCACCCGATATAGCTGGAATTGGTCTTGTAGTTGTGCTTGAAATGTATGGGTCTGCTGTCTGTTTTCTGTTAAAAACAAAAACAAAAAAAAAATGTGACAAATATTGTCCTGATAGTTGTTGACTTATGCATTCGTGCCTATCGTTCTTTACCTATCTCCAATCTCCCATGATAGGCTTGTGAGCGTTCTTTCAATTTTTATAGCCATCACCTGTATGTCAGATCATCATTCCATCATTAGGTTTCTACAACTAGTTATGGGTTCCTGATTTCAAGTTACAATCACTGCCACATTAATTTTGTTCTCACAAAATTTTATCCTTCGAACTATTTTTCTATTTCCATAAGTGAACGCTTCTTTTCCACCCTCAGCTCTCCCTTTTCCCACACAACAAAACAGTTTTGTAGCACGGCTCATCCATCGCACCTCCCCAAATCTCTCTTCTCTAAATTGTCATCCTACTCCAGAGGATTTGATTAGAGAAGACATTTGTACCTCACAAGAACGTAGCCTCTACCTACGTCAACTCATGAAAGGAGAAACATCCATGAAAATTGCGAAGACCCCAATTAGCAATGAGTATGTGATGAACTTTAGCATCGGTACGCCGTCACAATATACATATGCAGTACCAGGCACATAAAGTAGTCTAACCTGGATACAATGCAACCCTGGCAAAAAATGTTATAACCAACAAATCCCATGTTACGATAGCAGGAATTCAAGGAGCTAGAAAGAGGTACTTTGTGTACACTTTGGCTCCTACTCACGACCTTTCTTAAACTGCAGACCGGATGGACTATATTCCTATATTTTGTACCATTTGGATACATTTTTCTCAGATGGAATAATCGGTACATAAACTTTTAGCTTTGAAGGTAGTGATTTATGGGAAGTATAACCTTAGAAGATATGTACTTTGGGATATAAGTGGGATATATACTTTGGGTATAACAGGAAGTATATTTTGGGTATTTGGGATATAAAGTGTTGTACTTTAAGAAAGGTCATGAGTAGCAATCAAAATGTGCACAAAGTACCCTTTTCTAGCTCCTTGAATTCCTGCTATTGTAATGTGGGATTTTTTAGTTGTGACATCATTTGTCAGGGTTGTATTGTGTCCAAGTTAGACTACTCCCTGTGTCTGGTACTGCATATGTTGTTGCGACGGCGTGCCGATACTAAATTTCATCGCATACTCGTTGCTAGTTGGGACTTTTGCAATTTTCATGGATGTTTCTCCTTTCATGAGTTGACATAGGTAGAGGCTACATTGTGCAAATGTCTTCCCTCATTAAATCTTCAGGAGTAGCAAGACACTTATAGGAGGTAGACTCGGGGAAAGTGCGATGGATAAGCCGTGCAACCAAACCATTTTATTGTGTGGGAGAAAGGGAGAGTTCAGGGTGGAAAACAAGTGTTCACCAATGAAAATAGAAAAATGGTTCCAAGAATAAAAATTCGTGAGAACAACGTTATTATGGTAGGGATTGTAACTTGCAAGAAGGAAGCCACAACTAATTGTAGAAAGCTATTGATGGAATGTTGATTTGACATACAGATGATGACTATAAAAATAGAAAGAAGTACAGAAACCTATCATGGAAGATTGGAGATCGGTAAAGAACGATAAGCATGAATGCATTAGTCAACAACTATCATGACTGTATTTGTCACAATTTTTTTTTTTATATGTTTTTAACCAAAAATTTGGCTGACCATGATCTTGCTATAATGTACCTGCCATATTACTAGATTTTTGTCACGTAAGGTTGAAACTTGAAATTAGGGAAGAGATGAAAAGTATGAAATGAATATACCCTTTAGGTGTGATCGATTTGGGCTAGGTCCATTGGGGATCGTCTTTGTTGGCTTCTTGCTAACAAGAGCTTGTTTTATAATTCTTTTTTATCAATAAATTTTTTGCTTCGCCGTTAAAAAAAAGAAATGAATATACCACAGCTATTTTTTTTATCAGCAAAAGTTACCTTTTATTAGGGATAAGAAAAATAATTCCAATCAAAAGTTTAAAAATATAGCCAAAACAACACCTGAAGGCTTAAAGTGCCCAAATCTAACAATGAAGTCCAGCCCAAAGAAAACTCAAAACCTAGCCCAAAGAAGATGTTGCTGCCCTCCTGAAACAAATAGAAACAACCTCCGTCACCAAACAGCCACCACTGGCCACCCCTTCGGAGATGCCTCCCCGAACCCAAACATACCAAACTGTCGTGGATGCAACCCTTAAATTAAGCAAGTATTGGGCTATCCAACAACGACCACGGCAGGACCCACGCCAACCGCAGCAAAACAACCCGTAGAAACCCACGCGGATAGGCATGATAGGAAAACCAAACAAAAAAACGACTGGGCTTCAACGGTTGTTTGCTGCGGTTAATTGCTCCTAACTTTTTAACTTTTCCTACAAAAATTGTAAAATAACTGTTTTATTCCTTCAAATGTATATTCTCTTCTAGCAATTACTTGTTCCTTTCTGTACTTTGCCTTTATTACTAAACCATACGTAAATGCAATATTAGTACTTGTGGTCCTTGATAAATTTAGACCAAAATAATCATATAAGAGACCGGACACATGTGATGTGTGTGCAAATTAAATTTTTACATGCCCTTTTACAATTTGATCAACCAGAGAGAAATTATTGCGCCTATTTTTTCATAATTCAACTTTCACGCATATATTGTACACACATCCTGTGTGCAACCTCATATTTCGTCAATTTGGGACTTATAGGCCCCATTCCACTTTCTCAAATAAGTACTTAAAAAATAAGGACCTATTTTCAAGCTTAAAAATAATGAGCTTACAAAAATAATTTTTTAATTTTTTTTGCAGGGTCAAACAAGATCCATATTACATATATTTTTTTTATTTCAGTAAACCTATTATTTTTAAGCTTAAAAATTACAAATACGTACTTATTTTTTAAGGGAGTAAATTGGAACACTACCTTGAACCAACGGCCGAATTACTGTTTTTTAAGTTGGAGTTGAAACAAATTAAATGGAGGGAGGAAACCCAGAATGTAGGTAAGAACTAGTAAGAAGTATACCTTTTTTCCCCGGTTTTTGTATGGACCCTGAATGAAGGCAGATTTTTTCCGGAACACTGAGCAACGAAAAGGGCTTATTTTCACCTATCTTTGAGAGAGGAATTGAAATATTTAAAGGGAAAGTAATGTGAAGGAGGAAGATGATCATGTCAATGGGGGATGAAACTTGGGTTGGTGGTGGGTAGATCATGAAAAGAATGCATGAAGGAATTGCGGTCGTTCTGTCATGGAGAAATGCAAAATGTGAGCCGGCCACAAAAGGAGTTCAACCAAATGGAATTCAAATGGTGCTCTCTCTTTATTATAAGATACAATAAATAAATAAAAATGCACACGAGTTCGCTTTCTCATTAAAGCAAGGGTGGCTTTTTGGGTGACATCAAATGTAGAGACCCGTATTTTCGGAGATCGTTTAAAGATTTTATTAATATTAGATTATGGAATAAATGAGGAATTTATTCTTGAATTATTTGATTTGGGGTCAATGTAGGAAGGTTGTTTATAGAGGGGTGCATGTGTAATTTGTGATTATGTGAGTATATATACATGTGTGGGTGTGTATGTAGGGGAGAGAATTCCCCAATCCTCTCTCTGTCATCTCCCGATCTCTCTCTCGGCTCCCTCTCGACTCCCTTGCTTTCTCACCCAAAATTCCACCAAAACTCCACCAAGATCCACCTCCATTCCACCCCTCAACCGTAGTCTTGTGCTTGAATTTCGTGGGTCTCGCTCGGAGGAGGAGTATTCGGATGATTTCGAAGTTTGGAGAGTTAGAGCTTGCTCAAATCGCGTGGGTTTCAATCCTTGACTTGAGGTAGGGATTTCTTACTCTAGTTATGAGTTTATATGATGATTATGTGCCTAAATCGTGCTTTAGTTGGTTGAAATTTGAGTTTGTGATCGTTCTTAGTTTTTCTGCAAAATCGCCTGCTGCTGCATTGGTACCAATACCTACTTTTTGAGGTATTGGTACCTTGATTCTGATTGCTTACTGGATTCGTTTGGTATCAATACCTAATTTTTGAAGTACCAATACCTTAGTACCAATACCTACTTTTTGAGGTATTGGTACCTTGGTTCGGATTGCTCACTGGATTGATTTTGTAGCAATACCTACTTTTTGAGGTATTGGTACCATTGTCTCAGAAAATTGTTCTTGAACTTTATTGATCATTCGTCGATTGTATTGGCTCCCGATCACTTATAACACTCTCCAACCACACTCTAATCATCCCTAAGCTTGATTACTCGGGTTCTAATGATTCGACGATCGTTCCAATCCCTTCGATACTTGATAAATGTAATCTTAATACCGTTGTAAATGGAAAATGTATCGTGAGGTTGTTTGGGTGTACCGTAGGCTATGTGAGACATTGTGGAGAGTATAATTGATAGATGTAAGCTTTTTCTAGTGATCCGAATGGTAGCAGAGTAATGCGTGTCCGCATGATTCACGTATCTTTCAAACTCCTTTGGCGCTCGTTCCGTGAGAATTAAGTATTGGTACTAGCGGGTAGCATGCCGTTGAGTTGTGATGGGTTGGTGCGATACGTGGGGTAGTGTGATGTACATAAGGGAATGGTGTAAACTTATCTACTTGTTGATGTTATGCCATGATTGATTGTTTCGGAATGCTTTGAAACTTTATTAACCCATCGATATGTGGAAATAACGAGGTCGTATGACATGTTGTGTGAATGATATAGATTGGTTATATTTTGAGCATGAGGTCATATTAAGGATTGTAAGATGGGAAACAAGAAGTAGAATGATACCATAAATATGAAGAAAGCCACGGATCCATCGAATGGTGCGATGCCGGAATGTTCCTAATGGATGCACGGGGTCCCAAATGCCCGGACAAGAACGATATGTTCCTAATGGATGCACGGGGTCCCAAATGCCCGGACAAGAACGATATGTTCCCAATGGATGCACGGGGTCCCAAATGCCCGGACAAGAACGATATGTTCCTAACGGATGCACGGGGTCCAAATGCCCGGACGGAAATGAAAGGTTTCTAGTGGACTCAAAGGGTCCCAAGGCCCGAAATCGTTTTGAAAGGAAAAATGGCTAATGCTTGAGAAATACAAGACGGGTCGATTGGGTACTTAAGGATAATTTAATGGTAGGTTCGTATTGTTTTGTTGGGAGATATATTCATTGTCATTAGCACCTTTAGGTTCGTGTACACATTTATTGTTACTTTCATATTACTATTAGTGCGTGATCATCTTATATACTTATAGTTGGGACAGAATGGGTATTCATACGAGAGTCTAAATCTTTCAATCGCATAGCGATGGACAAGTGATGGTTGAGGACAAGTGGTGGTTTAGTTAGGATGTTTCTAGTTGGTTCCTACCTCTATTTGGTGTGTGAGTTATTGAGGATACTTTATAAAATCCTGATTTCCCCCCTTTGTTGTAAAGCGCACACTCAAGATGAAAGACCTATATCTCTTCTCGAATTCTATTTCATTCATTCACTCTGGGTCCATAATTCATTGCATTTTTATATAACTTGTGTATAGAATTTCCTACTGGGCTAGTGTAGCTCAACCTATCATTTTCAGGTACATTGCAGGTCATTGTCATGGAATGCTTGGAGTGCATGCTGCTGTTACCGATTAAAGTTATTTTTTTTTTTTTTGAATACTTGTGTATCTTTATAAACTAAACTACATGATATTGTATTTTCTATTGTGGAACTCTATAACTTATTGGGCAAATTTGTGTAATTGGGGACTGAATTACCCTTTTGGGTTAGTAATTGTATCTCCGGTGAGAATTTTAAATCATCAAATGTTATTATTATTTATGTTGAAAATCGAGGGCGTGACATCAAACAAGGAGGGATTTGCCTACTCAATAGATGACATCATGTTTAGATGATTCCTTATCAACTTGCGAGCTAAAATGCATATGATTGTCACGGGTAAGGTGTCAATATAGTTGGGATATTATCTTTGCGCTATGTTGCTTCTACTCATAGCCCTCTACCCGTACTCTACTTTCTCTCTTTTATTAATAAAATTCTTCTTTGCCGTTTAAAAAAAAAAATAGAATGGTGGACTATTAAATTGGAACGAAAGGAGTAGGAATATTTACTTTTTGATTTGAGTGGTTATAGGATTATTTAGTTAAACAAGGACAAAGTTGGTACTAATGGATTTAGGTTTTATGTTGTCATGTGCTTTTGTAAGGTACTAAGGTTAATTTACGGTCTCTACTAAAAGCATTGGTCTATCCTTTTCATAGAGTCTTGTTAATATTCATAATTTCTAGCTTCCTTCTATTTCTTTCTTCCGAGCCGCAGGATTACTAAAAGTTTGTTCCGGTCGTTAGCATCAAGACTCTAATACAATTGAGATTGTTCGCACACTCAGATATCCACACAAAAAATAAATATTGACGGTAATAAGACTCCATTTGTTTGGACGCAAAATATTTTTCTGAAAAATGTTCTACTTATTTTTTGGTGTTTGGTTGTGCAAAAAGTAGAAAAATATTTTACCAGATAAAACATTTTACTTCATATGGCTGAAAATATTTTCTTCTTGAAAAGGTGGTGAGTTGTTCTCCGAATTTGGCTTCGCTGCTCAACAAATAATTGCATTACTTTACTGAACCCCCTACAGCCCAAATCTTATCCACCTATGACCTAACCCTGTGCTTTCTCATCGAATACAACAAAATTTTGTATGCAATACCTACATAGATACATATATACACATACTGACACATACAAACATCATTTTACAACTATCAACCAAATATCGGAAAATGGAAACAAAACTTTTGTTTTTTGCAAAATCATTTTACATGGAAAAAACTTAGATTGGAAAACATTTTACTATCTACCAAGCACCGGAAAATGAAAAAGAAACTTTTGTTTTTTGCAAAATCATTTTACATGAAAAAAACTTAGATCGGAAAACATTTTACTTTAAAACAAACGGAGCCTAAATGTGTTCATCTGCTGTGATTGTAGTCTCCTTTAACTTTGGTTCTGTATCTCTTGCCAGAGTTTGCCCCTTTTCAACACTCTCCATCTGATGCGCTCTTTTTTACTTTCTTTTTTTTTGGTGCAACGGGTATTCAGCCCAGTTGTTACCCGTCCAGTTGAAGTGCAACAATCGAGGACTACAAAACACCACCACCACCACCACCACCACCAACCAACCCCCCAACCCCCCGTTCTCGCCTTTTAAGCCTGACTAAAGCTCGACATAAACCCTACACGTTTTTTTGCAGCAATAATCCATCCATTTCGACTACCATAGATAAGGAACGCGCGAGGGTATAATCCATACAGTTTAGAAACTGCAGTATCATCATAAAACGCAGGTGAAGAGTCTGAAGACTGTTCGGATGCAGAGAAGCCAAATTATTCTCTCTTAAACATGACCCAAACAAAGCAAAGTACCAAGGGAGAAGTACACACTAGTTGATGCCTCATTTGATTTCTCCCCCACAGAACTTCGCAACCCATGCCTGCCATCTTCCCTCGACTAGCTTCTACAAACATTGTTTAAGGCAGTAGCATTGACACTCTCTTGAGTTCAGTTCGGTGGTTGAGTGCAAAGATCATCAGAACTCAAGTAACCGAGATTTAGAAAGTAAAAAGACACCTATACCATCTAGAACTTCAGAAGAGATCATGGAAAGGGATACGAAGAAAAGCACCATTCTCATATTCCAACTTTGTGAATTTACGTATATAGGAATGAGTCTCCAACCAAACAAAATATAAATCAGCAAAACTATAGAAGAAGGTATTACCATCCCAACACACTACTCCAGATAATCTAACTTACAGCTGTTTGGAGTAAGACATTGAATGATGAAATGAAATTTGACCATGGCTAAAAGATAGAGTCAATTCACTTAAAAATAGGGGGAAATGAACAGGAAAAGGAAGAACCAATCTGTACTTCAATCCTCATCAGTCGTCAAACTCATGCATGTGATCTAAAAGATAGTTTGCTGCAAGCTCCTCGTTCTTGTTGCACGCAAAAAATACTTCCAACACTAAAGCTCGATCAAAGCCCATCGCTTCAAGCTGCCAAAATTATACTATCAATGAGAATGGAGACGTAATCATAGGATGCAAGAGAAAAGACCATGTAATCATAGTTGAAATGCTGGAAAATTTTAATACTAAAAGACATGCATGCTATAGCAACCCACCCTCCAATGAAAGAAGTGTTATCTAACACTGGAGAAAGCTATGTTGCAGAGCCTCATCCAAACTTGTACAGTCAGTGAGAGACACTTAGCACTTGGGTTAGGGTATCAATATTGTTTGGCATGTCTAGTTGGACATTAAAATACGGAAGAATGCATCAGACTCATCCAATGCCAAAACTAAGCCTGTCTTAGTTTGTAGACACAATTTTACCCTAATTGATGAAAGAAGTGCCCTTTGGGCAAGAGAACCAGATGAATGTGACGCTTAGACACCCGCACACGACTCCACCCAAGTCCTGTGGATAAGAATACCATCCCCATGCCATGTATTTCGAATTATCACGCGTTAGGATTAAAAAAGTAATTCGATGACAAAGACTGGGACGACAAATAATAAGTAAAACCAGCAGAAACTAATATAGGAACATTTAGGTTTTCTAAATGACGACTGTATGTTACACAGTTGCCAGAATACCTACACATACCCATGTTAAAATTATCAGACATGGTATGGGACCTTGCCAAAACTGCCATAGGGATAGATAGAAGAATGAGGAGAGGGAGGCGGAAAAGAAAACAAAAGTAAGGGGAAAAGGTAGCTTTCCTGGAATTGATGCCTTCACAGTTTAAGCAAATGAAAAACAAGGCTGGAGTTTCGCTCCACTCCGGCAACTGGCCCATCACGATTCCAGTGAAGTGGGCTGGGCCGAAAGGCAGTGGGTTGGGGGGTGGGTGCGGCAATGCCCCCACAGTACGGTACAATACTATAAGGTATTTTTGGGAAAGAGAAAGGCCATGTACCCAGATTAGGGTTAGGGATAGAGTGAGGTATAAATACTCTATGTAAACCCTGAAACAGTGATAATAAGAAACACTACCGCTCTCGCTTCCGTGGACGTACCCAGTTTTGGGGAACCACGTAAATTCTGTGTCTTGATTCTTTACTGTTTTCATATATTTGTTGATCGTGTGTGTGTGTTTCCTACAAAAAGATCTCAAACGATAGAGATCAAATAAGTAAAACCTCATACGTTAGTCTTTCAAGAAATCACCAGTATATTTCTACCATTATTTTTGTTTAAGTTCCAAAAATTAGAAAGACTTTTGCCGATATTTCACTGTTTGCACTTTGCAATGCCCCTCCCTTCCAAGTAATAGAATCCGACAAAGAAATATTAATACTTCCTCAAAATTTCCTTTCCAGAGGATATGTTGAAAGAAGACTAAATGATCTACACCCTGAACTTTCACATGGACCACAATTTTGGCAATTGTCTCAAATTACTTGAAGTAACAAGTTTAAAAAGACAAAAACCTTGATTACCAGTTTGTTTTAGAGTTTTTTTTTCTTACCCAAAAAAAAAACTCTAGAACAAACTGGTAATTTCAACAGACAGACAGAAATAGTAAACATGTAACCGCCGAGCAAAAAAAAAAAAAATAGTAAACATGTGCCTATCACGTTGCTAAATTTCATGCTGACGACAATAAACACAACTGAAACCAAAATATGAGATCGGTATAGTTTTAAATTAGACATTGGGGAGAATAAACTAACACGTTCTATTGCCTCGCGCTCTTCAGGTGTGACAGCCACAGTCTGTGGCATCGCTCCTGCAAGCTGCTCCAATACATTGCTGATATCACATACAAAAGAAAACCGACATCAAATGTAAGCCCAAAAGAACAAGGAGATAATTCCGCATCTTGTGTGTCCAACTTAACGTGTACAGAATGTAAGCAAAACCAAAACATGTCATCTCACCCCTCCCCCTCAACGGGTTCATTGATCAAGTTTAGAAAGTCTGCTTGATGCTCCTGAATTAGCCGCATCAAGTGCGGATTTTGCTTTCCCAGCTCCTGAAGCATAGGCTGCAATTGAAAGAGAATGTCATCAATCCTCAGAGAAAAATGAAAACCAAACCAAGCCTTGTCTCAGGTCTCCCAATAATTTAGGCTCGGCTACATGAATCCTTTTTCACCATTTTGCTTTGTCAAGGGCCATATAGAACAAAAAGATTGATAGAAAGCTAGATAGTACCTGCAAGATTTGAGGATTGGCTTGAACCATGGCACGCAAGGCTTGGAACTGAAACACAAAATCCATGATAAGAATTCTGAAGTACTTTACAAAAGATGCAAGTGGAATTACAAGACTCGTATATATACCTGTTGACTGTTGCGCAGAAAATCTAAGGTGCCAGCACCCGCATTTGAACCAACGTTTGGAATGCCCTGGTTGGAAAAAAGACATTCTCATAACTTTTAGTTATTAGAACAATCAAAACATCATGGATTAAATATGACCCAACCTGCGGAAAAAGATCAAGTGGATTTGCGTTGGGGCCACTGGAAGGAACTGCTGGCTGTGGAGCTTGGGCTAGAGGGTTCACAGCCTGCCCAATAGCAGGAGCTTGAGCCACTGGTGGTTCAGCTTGCTGAGGAATACCCTAAAAAAGTAACCAGATTAGAGAGATGATGAAAGTAAGATTTAAGCATAATAATGATGCGTGATCAAATGGTACAAAGAGGCATGGGTGGACTCACTGAATAAAGGTAGTCAACAGCTCTCTCTGGGTTGTTGTATGCAGCACGTAGAGCACGGACAACCGTATCCCGGTCCCAACTCCCACCGCCCATATCAAGAAGTTGTTGAATAGAAGCCTCTAAGTTACTACCAGCGACAAGATTTGATGCAGCTTGGTCATAAACATCTGATTCTGACCTGCTTTGGCAGAAAATGTTATTTGATGAGACTGAGGGAGATAATTAAAAGACAAACATTGAATTCTCAAACCTAAACGATGGAGCAGTCAAACATAACTAAAACAGGGATTTTATTAACGTGTTTCCTAAGGTTGCATTTTGAGATGCTTAAAATGGGTCGTACATACCAATTAAAGTGTGTGCACAGAGAATGTAGAATAGTTTAAAGGTCTCTCCACTTATGCCCTTAGGGAACATATTAACACGATCCACAAACCAGTTCAAGCAGTTACTCACAAGGTAAGGGCAGCAGGAGAAGGAGCAGCGGGCGTGGATTCAGGGGCAGCCTGTGGACTGCACAGATGAGACGAATTGGAAAACATGAACCAATATTTTATAGTTTTCCAAATTGAACATCATAAAGAACGTTACATACAAAAATTACAAGAAAAATTGAACAGTGGATGACAACTCACATCCCCGCAGTTGATGCAGGAGCTGGAGACTCTGTTAATTGCTGTGTTAGAGGAGCCACGGAACTTGCAGGTTGGGCCTACACATTAAAACTTCTCCATAAGCACTTCGTCATGTAACAACTCAGCAATAAATGGGACAACTCGAGTAATTCAACAGTAACCATTGTTCCAAAAATATCAACTGCACAATGGATCCTCTTCCCCCCAATACCCCTTTTTCTTCTCTCCCTTCCCTCTCTAGGATCAGGTATCTAGAATGCAAGGGGTACCCAACAAGCTGACAACAAAACCCAAATCTGTACTTTCTACCACCAGTACAAAGCATATGTCGAATATTATGGTATCTAGAGACTTTCTCTGCACTATCAGAAAATGTGGAAACACATTCATAACCATGATTAGCCGAGAAGTCCAGTTTTAGCTTAATTGGCAAAGCTCAAACAAGTACCACAGGAGCACATCAATGAATTGTATATTTACAAGGGAAATATATGAAAAATACTAAAATATAGGGGTGGAAAAGTCACATGAGGGGGCCTAACTACGCTGTGTCTGCATGGTTATGCATGAGGTGGAAAGAGAAGTCTATTTAGTGAAGTTACCCATATGAACTGACAATAAAATTTACCCACCATAGAAGTAAGATTAAATCAATTATACAATTACTAACAAACAATGATATACCATGACGCAGAAAACCAGTCATCCTACCTGACCTGACTAATTATGATAAACTCTAAGGGCTCAACAAAATAAAATAAAAAAAGGCAGACAAGTGGATTAGTTGGATAACTTTCCAAAGCAGTTGAGTGATCCATATCGAGTGCCAAAAGATGGCAGAGAGAGAGAGAGAGGAGGAGGAGGAGGAGAAATCTCCAACAGTGGGAGACTTCCCACATGGATACATAAGAATTGTCAAGACCTCATAAACTCTTCAAACGTAATTGCAATTCAGGCAGGTGATAAATTGGTCAATTCAAACAGGCATTCCAGCTGCAATAAATATAAGTGTGGAACAAAGTTTTATAGGCCTAACTCAGGCAGCATTCC
>BPLS01032237.1:22541-47709 GCA_019656275.1 Rhododendron kiyosumense
AAATCATGGCTTCCAGCAAAAGGGAAAAAAAACGGTAATCACAATTCCTTGCGGTTCCAGAACCCACTTCAAATAGCTGTAAACTAGCGAAAAAACCCATAACTTTACCCATCAGATAAAGATTACATAATGGAAACAAGTATATCCAATCAAATCGCAAATAAAATCCTCAACCTAAAAAACATCAATTCAATCAGCGATTCATAGTCTATGGCTCTATGCATTTATTTTTATCTACAGTAGCTACTCTAATTGCCATGACACCCAGCAAAAAGAAGAGAGAAAAGAAAAGAAAAGAAAAACACTAATCCCAATTCCTTACAATTGCCATAACCCATTACAAATAGACAAGACACTTGTCACTGTCCCAAAAAGATTGTATAGTTCCCAAAACGAGAATTTAAAAAAATGCATTTTGTCAAGAAAAATTCTTACTTTTTGAAAAATTAGAAAAACTCATTGATATATAGTAACTCACAACTTTCCCCTACCCCAGATAAACATTACTGTTTACGTAACGTAACGTAAACAAGTCTAACCAATCAAATCGCAACTAAAATCCCTAACTCAAAACCCTAAACCCTAAACATAAAACCGCCCATTCAATTAGGGTTTCAGACCATGCATAAATATTTATGTATACAATTAGAGGAGTAGAGAAGAGATTATTACGGTGTCTTCGGGGTTCACTTCGATCTCGAATTGCGTACCCTTGAGTGTCTTGATGAAAATCTTCATCCTTCGCCGTCCGATTTAATTCCGTTACGATCCGGCGTCTCCGATCAGCGGCGGCCGCCGGCTATGGTCACACAGTACTCTGTAAAGTACAGAGGAGAGATGGAATGGAACAGAGAGACAACAGCAGCACGGGTCACTGTGTGTGAGAGAGAAAGAGAGAGAGAGAAAGAAATCTATGCCGGCTTTATATATAGCCCGTGGTCGGTGATATCATGGGGTAATCTGGTCTTTTACATAGCGAGAAATAGCCAATCAAAATGAGGCACGTACGAACTACACCATGCTACCAGAAAAGTTATCTGTTGCTCCTGGCGCACCGACATGTGATTTTTGAAGCTTTTTTTATTCATTCGTTAACCCTGATTTGTGTTATTTTAGGAAACTTGGTGGAGGAGAATGGGGCTTACGAGAATGAAATCATGCCCCGGTACATAGGACATAAGGCTTCATTACTGAGGCGCCCAACCACCTGTAAAAAAAATTAGTATAGAAAAACTACTCCCAATACAATTTGAGTGTAAAAAAACTGCTCCCAAACATGCCCTGTACTTATTTAACAGTAATTTCAGAATCTACACTTGCCACAAAGCTCGTATAAAGGAAAAATATTAATTTTTCTTTGCAAAGATTGGATTATTTTTTTATGCTGATCGGACAATCTTTTTAGAATGGAATAAGTATATGTAATATATTCTTTTGGTTGTAGACGATGAACTTTCCATGTGCTTTTAAACCAACTGCAATGGTTATCATTTCGTTTTTCTACTCGAAACTGTCCAACTATCATCAACTACGAATCAATATGGATACTTTTAATAAATTGTTGATATTTTACATTTCGAATTGGGAGTGCATGTTTCATGGTTAAATACTTCTCAGAAGTCTTTCACCAGGAATTTTGGTGACGTATTTTCAAAGTGGGGTAGCCGATGGCTCTTCAATCTCTTAATTTTCTTCATCTTCATAATACTTCTTCCGTCCCAATTTGTTGTGCCTTTATTCCTTTTTTTTGGATGTCCCAAAATGATACGCTTGTTCCAAAACTTTTCATTTTTGGATATCCATTTTACCCTTCATTTGTTTTTTCATTTAAAAAGGTTAGTGTTTCAATTTTCAAATTTGATATTCAAAGGACACTTACGTGTGGAAATTTAGGCATCATTCTCTCCTGAGATGACAGCTTATCAAATTTAATTTGGCTCCAACACCATAATCTTGATTCAGTTATTTTATTTTTTACATTATTTTAATATTTTGACAAAGGGGTAAAATGGTAAAACTAACATAAAGTCAACTTAATTATGATGCCTTCTTAAATTACGGGAAAGTCAAAGTAGGCGAAACAAATTGGGATGGAAAGAGTATATATTTTGACTAAGATCTATGGTGAATCTAAAACGTAAATCAGATTTCTTGGTCTCCTTTCATACTCTGGTGATATGTACTTATATAGAGTTGAAGACGAATTTTTCTTTACAAGTGTCGTTCTGCACATTTTCAAGGATATTGGTGTTTATACCACACTTGTGATCTCTCAAATTCCCCGTCGATTGAGTGACACATGGCATAGATAAAAGGGTATTATTGGAAAAATCAATAAGACTAATGGTTTGGTTAATTAATGCGGTTAATTAACGTGATTATTGCCATAATAAAGTCTTATAAGTTAAATATGAGAGGAGGGTTCACCCGTCGATTGACTATTACAGTTTCTTAACTTTCCATGAATGAATCATAGGTGTCAAGAGGAAAGGTGTTCAGTTTCTCCTATGATCAAAGAAGCAATTTTTCCCATGATCAAATGGGCAGTTCTCCCATGATTAAAGGAGCAGTTGTTTGGATATGCTCAAATGTTCGTGGAAGTTATTTACAAGGAGGGATGAAGAGGAGAAGTAACTGTCATATTGGATTGGAGGGAGAATTCAAATTCAAATGAGCAAGGCCTATTTATGCTTGAAATCGTGATAGTTTTGGCCTTTTGGGACACATAATCAATGCTAACAGGCCTTTATCTTTTCTTTTCTAAGAGTAGTTGTAACTTGTAATCATTCATTCGACTGTCTTAGTCGGTTGTACTTCTACTTTGGAGATTAATAAAGTCCATTTGTTAGTCTTCTCCTATATTTTATCCACTTCATTGTTTGTTTCCAAAGAAATCCTAAAAACGGCAAAAAACCAAACTTCACCTTTACACCCACATTCCAACAAATTACAAAGCGGTTTTCCGTCGATTGGACTGAAATCGGAATTTTTGGTACTCAGTAGCTTCAATCTTCTCTTTATTCTATATGCCGTTTTGAGTTTCTAAGAAAAAAGTTACGGCTAGTTATAGCTAACAGGTACTGTATTAATTAGGTTTGGTTGTTTATACTATCAAATAGTGTTTTAAAAATAAGATCGTTAAAAAAATGTTTTACTTTTAAATAAATTGCATATAATCGAATAATGAATAGGTATAATCTAGGTCACATAATTTGCGAGTGTGTGCAAGGTGCATGTACGGGAGCGTGAGAACGTTTCTAAAATTTGTGAGTGCGAAAATTCAATGCAAGAGCCAAGGTCATTTTGAAAAATTATGTGACTAATAACCATAGTCTCAACTTGTTAATTAGACCTGAATATCTAAGTAATAATCTAAAACGCATCATATTTCATTAAATTACCGTGTATGAACGTGAATCATAGGATTGAGACACAGTAAAGATTTAATGTGACTCTCATAAGTTAGTTATATTGTGCTTTGTTAGAGTGTGACAAATGGAGATCATTATATGTGATCATGGCTAGTATGGGCATTATAGGTTGAACTTAGTTTGTTAGAGTATGAGAAACAGAGATTATTATTTGTGATCATGAAATCATATAGGATTATATAGAGTACGATTCAATGTGACGCTTGTTGGTTAGTTATACTATGTTTTGTTAGAGTGTGGCAAAGGGAGATCATTATATGTGATCATAGCTAGTACGAGCATTATAGGTTGAACTTAGCTTGTTAGAGTATGAGAAACGGAGATTATTATTTGTGATCGTGAAATCATAGGATTATAGCGAGGAAGGTTTAATGTGATACTCATTAGTTAGTTGAAATGTGCTTTGTTAGAGTGTGACAAAGGGAGATCATTATAAGTGATCATGGCTAGTATGGGCATTATAGGTTGAATTTAGCTTATCAGAGTATGACAAACGGGGATTATTATTTGTGATCATAAAATTATAGGATTGAGACATAGAGTAAGAATCAATGTGACGCTCATTAGTTAGTTGTAATGTGCTTTGTACAACAAATAGAGATCATTATGTGTGATCATGGCTTGTATAGGCATTATGGGCGTGTTTGATAGCCGGATCGGGGCTTGAGATAGGACTCCGAAAGTGAAGTGCAGTTCAAAAAGTGTGTTTGGTTGGATTTTTATCCCATGGATTACAAATCCCATGGGAATACCAATCCCCCCCCCCCCATCTGATGGGATTAATCAACCCGGGGGGGGGGGGGGGTGTTATCATGTTATTTACAATCCCACATCATTCTCAATTCTAATCCCAATTCTAATTATGTGCAAAACAAATATGAATAAATGATTTATCCTCTCATTAATAATTTTACCTCATTCTCAATCCCAATCCTAGTCCCACCTCATTACGAATCCCCAAAAAACGAAATCAAACACACCGTATAAGTTGAGCTTAGCTTAGTTGGAGTATGACAAACGGAGATTATTATTTGTGATCATGAAATTATAGAATTGAAAAAACATCGGAGATTATAATTCGAAGTTAGAAGAGAATAGATTCAATAAAATTAGTTAATTCCCTTGCGCTTATGTTTGTTGTCCGTATTTTTTGTGGAGAAAAAAAAATCCTATTTTCTAGACTCCTAGTATTTTGATTTCAAATATAATTTTATCAAGGCTTTTCTTGTTTGAATAATATGAGAAATCATTATCTATGATCGTGTTTTGTTAATTCCTTTTCATGTTTGTTGTCCACAATTTTGTGGAAATCATACCATATGTAATTTTATTTCGAAAGTAGACCTAAAAGGATTTAATTATTTGAAATGATATGACAATTTTGTGAAAATCATATGTAGTGACTGAACAATTTATGATACAAAAAATTCCAGTAAACTAATTGATTTTCCATGAAATAGTTGCCAAAGTGTTTTCCATTAAATAGTTGCCCAAGTGTCGTACAAGCCAATTGAATTTTTATGATGCAATGTTTCTTAAACCAGACGAGCCATTTGTTTTTTTTAGTTCAGGTTCTACTATTTTTCCTTCCACCGTAAATTAGAACCTCCCCTGAAATTGAAAATGGAAAGGAAAACTTTTTTTATTCTCTGTTTTTTTTTTTGGGAAAATACTAAAATTAACTTAACCTAATAAACTTTAAATAGACAATAGTTGGTAGATGTACAATTAAATACATACACATTAGTACATTACTACGTGGAATATACATATAAAGTTTGATTTTCATATAATTTTTTGTTGGGAATTTAGTTAGCAATACAAGTTGGAAAATAATGATGCCAAAACTGTTTTTGTTAATGCCAAAATTTTAGTGCATAAAACACTTGTACCATGTCCAATGTACAAATTTTTAATGCATTAGAGTTTTGACATTCACAAAAATAATTTTGGCAAGTTAACTTAGGCCCCATTCTAGAATACCTTCTTAAAAAATAAATACTTATTTTACATTTTCAAACTCAAAAATAATGTAAATGAAAAATAAATTTTTATTTATTTTTGCACCATATGAAAGATTTCAATGAGATTTATCAAATAAGATCCATATTTATAGAAAAATTATTTACGTAAATATATGATTTTTGAGCTTAAAATTGTTTTCTTAAAAAATAAGTACTTATCTTTCTTTCGGGAACGCGGCCTTAGGCCCTGTTTGGCTGAACAAAGACAAAAAAATAGACCACTTGACTTATTTAGCCGAGCAAGGCCGGCTTTGTTTGGAACTTATAGAAAAGAAAAGAAAGGAAAGGAAAAGAAAAATGGAGGAAAATGAGAGGAAAACAGGAGAGAAAATTTAATATTTATTGAACTTAAAATTTTATTTTCTTCTTTCTTTCTCTCCCAATCAAACAATGGGTGGTAAAATTTTTTAATTTTTTTTGCTTTCCTTTTCATAAGTTCCAAACAGAACCTTAGTTTATTATGAGCTCCCAACGATTACCGAAGTTCATTTATTTTGCATCTCTCTTGTCCATTTCAAAAAAAAAAAAATACTCTCAAACACTAGAGAGAGAAACAGTCAAACAGATAAACAGAGAGAAAGACGACGACGACGAAACAGAGAGGAGGAACACCGCGGCACCGCCCAGCTCTCCCCCTACACAAATCGATCTCTCCTGAACCCTCCAATTCCTCCACCATTCCTGTCGAGTGAAGATAGAGAGAGATGGGTAAATCGATAAATCGACGCCGCCGGAGGTATCCGTCGCCGGAGAACAACCTGTATGTATTCCATTCGCCTTTTGTTTTTGTGAATCGCTCCGATTGATCCGGTTTGGTTTCGAATTTGAGGGTAAGTCCCCGTCTAGGTTGGGTACATGTTCCCGTCATGATTGGAACGCGTTTCCCAGCAAAGAAGCGTTGGCTGATGAGGCGTTTCCTGAAACTAAGTGTTGGATACATTACAGCCTAGCACCGATATGGTGTTTTATCCTCATCTTAATTCTAAACCCCGCCGGAGGACTCCCAAAAGGGCCAAAACCATATACCTGCAATGATCTGGAATTTTCGACCCATAGCCCCCAACTTCAACCCCCATCTGATGATACCCCATCCCCGTCTTAATACTCTGCAACTTCCATACCCTCCTATGTATTTCATTGATGGATGCATTACTTTTTAGGCTATTTTTGGTGTTTCTTGTGCAGGTGTTGACGAAAGTTTTCTCTTCCAATCTCTGAGGTCTCTTCTTTAGAAGGTGTACGTCCGGCTACATATATATATCAATCAAAATCAAGAAATGTCAAGCGACAGTGGCGACCTAGACGAAGATGAGCTCCTTCAGATGGCACTGCAGGAGCAATCTCAGCGAGATGTGAATTATCCACAAACATCCTCGAAGACATCGAGGCCGGTTTCCAACTTCGTGCAGCCACCGCCACAACGGGCGACAAATCAGAGGGTTTCGGCACCGCCGAAGAACCATAACACGAACGCCCGACCTGCACAGAGGGCTCAGCAGCGGCGCGGTTCGATGGATGATGATGATGATTCGGAGGTCGAGATGCTGAGTATTTCATCGGGAGATGACGAATCGTCCAAGGATCGGGGTTCCGAGTCGCGGAATCGGGCTGGAAGTGGTGGGAGGAGGGCTGGGAAGGAGGATGATGGTGACTGGGATGGCGGAGAGCCTGATAGCTGGAAGCGAGTCGACGAGGCCGAGGTACGAATATAGGTTTACATGCATCTCCTACTTACGAACGTGAGCCAGAAGTTGAATTTTTTGCATTTACTCGCTATCTTTTGGTTATTGATGGGATTTCGTGGTGTCTGGGAGTGTAAATTGGACTCTGCCAAGATGACTCAATTCATATCAATTTGAGGAAGTCTTATATCACATAGCCATACTAACAACCGCTCAACGAGTGAAGTTTATGCACAAATATTGCCAAATTTAACAGTTTAACACTTCAAACTGTATACACGTTTCACACATTACAATAAATATCAAATTTTTTGACTTACTTTTGCCATATATTCCAACACATTTCTTCCCGAGGCTGAAGTTATTGTGTCATGCTTCATTCAAGTTAGCAACAGTAAAATCCCCAACGTGCAATAATGGTATGTGATAGTTCAATTACAGAGACTTTTACTAGAATTAGATGCTAGAAAAACTACCAATTCCTGTTTTAGTGTCTATATGATAAGGAGTTGCACTGATTATGTTGCGTATTGCTTTACCTTAAGATGTTAGGGATTAGCATATCAAAGATGTGACCATGAAGGTCCATTTTAGCTGCCTGTGATGGCAACGTTCATTCAATGATGCAATGGAACCCAACAAATGCAAAGACTTGGCAGCCACTGAGTTTATTAATTCAAGAGCAAGAGCAAGAGCAAGTCTTTGAGTATGTTATGATGTGAAGTGGTTTTGAGTATATTATGTAGCTGAGCTGTGGAAGCATTTTCAAGTTTAGCATGTAGTATTGAGAGAAAAATTTGTTAATTTTTATTGCTTCATGAGGTTGCTGGGGACCTTAAAGGACATGGCATAATCGAGGGGTTCACCAAGTTATGTCTAGTTCTATTATGGAGCTGGCTGGACGCATATATGGGTCTATGGGTTTTCCTCAGCATGAGTGGTGGGAAGAGAATGCCAAGTGTACATTGTTGTGGAGGTTGACGACGTCCTGGCCCTTGCTTTTAAGTAGTTCTTGTGGAGAACCTTTTTAGGTGAGGAAAATTCCTGGTGTCATAACTATGTTATGTTGTTCTAACAATAGATATGTCCTTGAAAATGGAGCTTAGTTTGGGTAGATTTCCTATAATTTGTCTAGACATGTCTTTTGATCGTGCCTGTCACCGTTTTAATAGAAAAAATCCAGATAAGGGAACAAAATTTAAGAGTGGAAGACATGATTAATAAAAGGGTGGCACACCAATTTATAGACTCATAGGCATTCTAGTCATGTGGAATTAATCTTACAATTCTCAAAGAGTGTGAATGGCAGAGATATCTCTTTACTTTGGTTGTTTTTTTTTTTCCTAATTTGGTTTCGAGTTGTTTATGGACTGCATGACCATGTTTTGATATCAAAGGTCATTGATTGCTTGGCAAGGGCAAATAATGGGTTTGAAATATGTAAAAACTACGTGCCTTTAATTTAGATCTATTTCGTCTTCGGAAGATTACATGCGCCTTATTGTGCCAGTCAGCATTATTTTCATATTTTTTGATAGGTAATTTGGGGAGACTTGAATTATAGATATTTAATTGGTGGAATGCAGTCTAAGTATCCGGGACTAATTTTTCTTGAATTTTTATATGTTCTCTTACATTTTGACGCAAAATTTCCAGACAACATTATCTTAAGGTTGTATTATTGTGGTAGCTTGCTCGTAGGGTTCGTGAGATGCGGGAGACCAGAACAGTTGCGGTTGCTCCAAAAATTGAGCAGAAGCCAGCTACGGCTAGACCGGGTCTTAACAGTTTACAGTCCTTTCCACGTGGTTTGGAATGTGTAGATCCACTAGGACTTGGGTGAGCTTCTTCAATCTATTTTGCATGTTACTCGTTCCATAGTAATCCAGTAACCTGGGTCAACTGGTCTTCTTATTGTTCACCATGTTGATCTTAGTATCTTACAAACTGCTCGTTGACTGTTTCAGGGATTAATATTGTCTTTTTGAAGTTACTTATTTTATAGTTATGTATTGATTAAAACTTGAAAAAAACTTTGATAGTTTCCTTACTAACGCCGGTAATCTGATGATTGGGTGTACTGGGGACCCCAATGTTCATGTAACGATTTGGTCGTTGAAAAGTATGGGTATTAAATTTGTTTTCTTGAAATTCGTGTTTATATTTATCCTTTTATGCTAAAAGATTTCAATTGCTTTCATGGTACACGGCTTTGTACTTAATACCATGAAAGTGCTTTGGGCTTTGTTTCCAATTGGTGTTTTTTTCCATCCAACCTTTGGTTGTATTCCCCTCCCCTACCTCCAACTTGATGTACCCTTTATCAAGTTTTCTTAATATTATGTTACTTTTGCCGATTAAAAAAAAAGGCTTTAACTGTGGAAGAGTTATTTTACTATATCAGACTGGCCACTGAAGTTAATAACCATCACTAGGCTTGTTTGTATATTTTTAAATTATCTTCTTGCCATTTATGCTGAAATAAAGTTATCATGTGACAGCATAATAGACAATAAGACGCTAAAGTTGATTACTGAGTATTCAGAAAGCTCTCCTGCGAAGTCCGACAAAGATTATCTAGATTCAAACATTCGCGGTATGATTCTCTCTTTGTTTATTGACTAGTCTGATTCATGGTCAAGCTTTCTTAATCAAGTTTTAAAGCTCCCTTGTCTACATGTTAATTCCTTTTTCCCAATACTAGTGAACATTGATTTTGGGGTGGGGCAAATTTTCTATCATGGTCATATTGCTCGTGGGCAGGATTATTTTCGTTTTCACTTATCTACTACTTGAAGATTAGATGTGTGTGAATAGATTTGGCAGCTTCCCCGAGGTGGGTTTGTTTTCTTTATTTTTCGGAGGACTGTAGCTCACGCTAACATTCTTATTACCATAGATATGATCCAGAAAACTGTAGCTCACGCTAACATTCTTATTACCGTAGATATGATCCAGAGAAGACAAGTAATCGTGTTTGATTTGTGGCCACAAATCAAACTAGATATTGCTGTGGGGATGTTCTAAGACGGGTGGGTGGCTTATCGACTGCCAGCCTGCCATGGTGGACCCCATGATTTTTATGATGGATTGGTCTCTTAAGCACACTTGTTGGAGGTTCCTGCTTTATTTCTGAAACTATTAGAAGATTGGTGTTTACCCTGTAGTTGTGGATGATTGGTTTTTAGGATATTTGAAACTCCATTCTGATTAGGTTACTGGTTGCCAGTTGTTATATACTGTTTTTTAGATGTGTGACTATAACATAAGCACTGTGGTTGATTCTTTCTGTTGTTGCTGTTATTCTTTTATTCCATTCTTTTGTTCTGGTTGGGGTGGAGGGGGGCTGTGGGGCTTGGTCTTTGGTTGGCATATTGTTCCATTAACATTATTGCTTAAATGTTTTTCTGTGAACTTACATGATATGTGACTGCTGTATATGGATATTGTTGGCATCCTTGTTGGTGAGATATTAGGATTTCTGACTTGGGAATTTGTAGCACTACCAGTGGAGGTAATTCTTGGGTGCTTCTTTTACTGACAACATTTTAAACATGAATACTTGCAGAGAAGTTACTGTATTTCTCTGAAAGTTTTGATGCGAAATTGTTCCTTTCTCGTATACACCAAGAAACAAGCGGAGCAGACTTGGAGGCTGGTGGTCTTGCTTTAAAAACTGATCTTAAAGGACGGACGCAACAGAAAAAACAGTTGGTCAAAGAAAATTTTGACTGCTTTGTCTCTTGCAAAACTACTATTGATGGTAAGCTACCATCTCATAAGTCGAGGGAAGTGACATTATCTTTTGTGATGGCTTGTTAGCTAGTGACTTCCGAGTCAATCTTGCTATTTAGGATCTCTCCATCCCTGTTTTCCTTTTCCTTCTTCTCATGCTTATAAAACTTTATTTTTTGGGTGGTAAAATGAGGATCCTTGGTTGATTATTGTACAGACATTGAGTCAAAATTGAAGCGGATTGAAGAAGACCCTGAAGGTTCTGGAACCTCTCACTTATTTAATTGTATTCAAGGAGTCAGTTCACAGGCTAATCGTGCTTTTAGTCCTTTATTTGAGAGACAGGTTAGTAGGTTTGAGATTTGCAATGTATCTGGAGTTCTTTCTTGTAGGTGTAATAAGGTTGGGATAAATTTTATTAATTTTAAAATTATTTTATGTAGGCTCAAGCTGAGAAGATCAGGTCTGTTCAAGGAATGCTTCAGAGGTTCCGCACACTATTCAATTTGCCTAGTTCAATCCGTGGGAGCATTAGCAAGGGTGAATATGATTTGGCAGTTAGGGAGTACAGGAAAGCCAAGTCAATCGTGCTGCCATCCCATGTACAGAAAAATCTAGTCTCACTTAATAATGTTTGGTTGACAAAGATCATATCCACTTTTGATTTTAGGCACACCATGCATGCGTTTGTAGCTGGGTTGTCTTCTTGCCATATGCACATTTGTTTAGATTGAAATCTATGCCTGTTGTTTCTAAATGGAAGAGCATGGTTGAAAAGGTGTATGCAGCATTTGGCTAACCTGTCACTTAAAATTCTTCTAACTTGTTCTGGTCGCTTTGCTTCGATTTAGAAAGTCTGCTGGTAGGAATTCCTCAGGCAGGTAATGGTTCATGCAACGAGCTACGTGAGGATGATGTGTTGCTTTTCCACTACATTTTTGAGGATCATTTTAATAATACTCCAATAGGACACTATAATGATTTGTGATTAGCCTCAAATAATTTCTTGGTTCCCACACTAGCATTCATGTTAATATTTGTGAGGTATCTCTATTAGGCCTTTTTAGCTTTGGAACTAGTTACCATCATGTTAACACAATGAGCAACCATTTTATGAGGATGATCTAATGTTGGTGCATATTCTTACCAGAGCTCTTAGTGGTGTATGATACTCCGGCAATAGTTTGGAGGCATTTATCCTGGACTATGCATTTTTGTTATGAAAAATCGACGGGTTTTGCTTTTATTCATTTTGTAGCATGTTTGTTTTTGTCATGTTTCATTGCTTAATGTGATTAGTAGGTTAAAGTTTTCTAGTTTGATTATGTTCTCCTTTTTCCTGCCCCAACAAATGTGTACTTATGCTATAACTCCTTTTCAGGTGGGTATTCTGAAACGTGTTCTTGAGGAGGTTGAAAAAATCATGTACGAGTTTAAAGGCATGCTTTACAAATCCTTGGAAGATCCAAATATAGAGTTTAGAAATGTATGTTCTTACACCTACATGTTATCGAACGTATTGATTTGTTTGCTTTGTTAAGTATTGTCCTATCATGCCGAAAGGATATCAAACGTATTGATTTGTTTGCTTTCCCTATCAAATAAATACAACATAAGAATGTGCTTGCTGCTTTATTTTTCTTTCAAAACAATGCGAGTTTGATCTAACAGCTATTTTGAGCAATCCCATGTTTGGTGTTTGTGTCTTTGTTTCTAGTTGATGCCGTAGAATATGTAAATAATGATACTGTACCATGAAGAGAATACCTAACCCTGACCAGAGACCAAGTGCCAGTTCCCCCTCTCCTTCCCCTCCCTGTTTTCATAATTGAATGGAAGAGATATGTTGTCTGTTGCGGCTACATTTTCTCTGCGATTAGTCAAATCCTTTTTTGCCCCTGAGTTCCATTGGCCATAGTTTGAACCATATGCACAACTGTGGTAACATGATTTCGGACTATTACAAATGTGGCTTTTCAAACACAAAATGTATTGTTTGCATTCACCCCAAACAACCCTTCCTATGATGGGATTAAAGTCTATTTGTACCCAAAATGATGGTTTCACCATATTAGGTTTGGGTGCCTTCATGGTGGGACCATTTGACAGTTGACTCACAAGCCTGGCCCCAAAGGACTCCTCTCTCCTCTTTCGATTTTTTCCCCTTGCCTTAGAGCACATTTAACATATTCACTCAAGGGAACATGTTGAAAGGTATGAAAGGGGTTATAATATGAACTTAGAGCGAGTCCACCCTTGTGCCAAATTCCATGTCAAAGCCAACATTTTGCCTTCAAGAGTGGCAAAACCCTCTCCACACTTTTGCCAAATTCAATGCCAAACTTTGGCAATGCCATTTTCTGTGCCCAATTTGGCAATTGCTAAACTTGCCACATCATCCAAGCCATTTGATTTTCATCAAAAAATGAGGGTGTAATCCAATCTTCTGGTTTTGAGATTGTGCCAAAATAGCACCGAACTGGTGTAGTAACAATGCTGTTTTTGACACCGTAGCGAGCTAAAAAATGGCTTTGGCAGTCTTCTTCTTCTTCTTCTTCTTCTTCTTCTTCTTTGTTTTTTTTGTGTGTGTGTGTGCGTGCGGTAATTATGGCAGTGTCATTTTGACATCAGCGGGTGAACTTGCTCATAGAGCATGTTTGTTTGGCTGGATATGAGTATTAGAATGGACTATACATTGAAGGGGACCACACATATCTACTGTTTGGTTAAAATTGTTACTGTCTGGATGAAATATCCGTCGGATTTTGTATCCCATAAAAGATGGGATATAGTATGTACACTACCATGGGGTGTGTGATATTATTGGTCCCTCGCTATTTGTCTAATGTGATTATATATCCTCTGTGGTGATATATTCAAACAAATGGGCTGTTAAGGCGCTTGATGGTGGCTTGTGGTTGACCGATTTTAAGAAAAAGAAGGTGAAATTATGGGAGTGTCTGCTTAAGTTTGATGCCTTTTCTTACAATTGGCATCACCTGATAAGTGTAAATGGTACTGATTATTGGTCTAGTGGGTCATATTGGCAATATGGTTTGCTCTCCCACGTTTTCAATTGTCATTTATAAGTTTGTTTCCTCGATTCAGTTTTCTAACTTGCAAACAGATTGTTTCTGTAAATGAAAAAAGTGGACTGCTTGCGACAATTTCTGTTGCCTGGACGTCTTTTATGCATTGCATAGCTACCATCACCACCTCGGATGTAGTTCTTGGGGGATGGGAGGTTTAGCTAGCCAAGGCAATCCCTCTGGAGTTGCATTGGCAACACCTTGACAACTGTGCCACTTTGATGTAGCTCATCTATGCACGTCTATTACTTTCAATGGTGGTTACTGAGTGCCATTGTTATGTGTATGTATGTTCTTTGGTTTAATTTCAAAACTCCAGCAGTTAATATTTATCTTATGCTTCATGTAGCTTGAAAACATCGTTAGAATTTTGTTGGAGCTGGAACCTGAGTCAGATCCTGTGTGGCATTATTTAAATATCCAGGTGAGCTTAAATATGAAATGGATAATTATGTAAGTTACCCTGTTTGTTTGATCTCGAAAGATGCCAGTAGCCTTGCTGGTAAGGTGACTCAGGTCATTGGAGTTCATTCTGTAGACTTGGATCATCAATTTTCATTCTTACTATGTCTTCTCTCTCTAGTCTTAACAGACCAGTGTAAAAAGTCTTGCTGTTCCATTTAAATTCTTGTTGGCCTCGCCTCCTCCCCCCCCCCCCCCCGGGTCCTTCTGTTTCGTTCACCACGGTGTTACTAGTTCTAATTTGATGTGTTGCTTTTTCTACTGACAGAATCACAGAATTCGAGGTTTGCTTGAAAAATGCACCTTAGACCATGAAGCACGGATGGAACTTTTGCAGAATGAGATACGTGAAAAGGCATTATCTGATGCAAAGTGGAAACAAATTCAGCAAGATTTGAATCAGACTGTAAGTGCAACAACTAAAGGATAACCTTCTGCTAGTATAAAATCTGACCTGATTAGTACTCTATCAAGAGTGACGATTTTCCTGTGTACTCTTAGCAGGCAGATGTTGACTATTCTCTTACTCTGGAGAACAGCCATCTTCTGGGATATTCAGAACCAGTAGACTTTAATGGTGCAGAAATTGACGCTCTTAGGGGAAAGTATATCCGCAGGTTAACTGCTGTACTTATCCATCATATACCAGCGTTCTGGAAAGTAGCCCTTTCTGTTTCCAGCGGCAAATTCGCAAAGGTATCTTGGAGATTCTATTAATCTAAGGTCCAAACATGTTGTCTAATATGTACCTCAAACATTGTCTGTTTTTCTGCAAGGTCAAACATCTGTAAAATGTACCTTGTTCTTTTTGGCTTTGTTCGGTTCCTTTTTAGTTTTAGTTTTAGTTTTGTTTCCAATCATTACCCTACTTCTTTCTTCAATCATTATTATATTTTTTCAATTATTACTTTCTCATCTCTTTCTATCTCTTTCCAATCATTACCCCTATTTTCAATCATTACTCTATTTCTCTCTCCACCCACTACCAAAACTAAACTAAACTAAACTTCCAACTAAACACTTCCTTTACTTTTTTTCCCCTTCTTTTTTTTAAGTAACTAAGATCTCCTGTGCAAATTTCTGGTGTGGGACAATACATGCCATCATGGTGAATTGGATTCGTTTCATTTTTCATGCTTTCAGAAATACAGACAGGTTCAAAATGATCAAAACAATAATAGAAGTATAAAAAAAAAAAAAAAGTCTATGTAGAGCATATTATATGGCTATGATGCCTCCCAGTGATTAGTAAAAATGAGGTTTAATTTTCAATTGCTGCTTGGAATTGTTTTATAATCCACTGATCTGCATTTTCTCCTTTAAGAAAATGGCCTTGCTTGGGCTTTGTGGCTGGGAAAATTTACCGGAAATCAAAAGCGAAATGTATTCTTTCATCCTTAATGAGGACAATTGGAAATTTCTTGCATTGTTTAATGGGGCATGAATTATTTCCTTGCTTTGGCTTTAGCTCAGTTAATATGTTCTGTGTTCATCTAAAAGTATTCATCGTTCTTGTTCAGTCTTCCCAAGTTTCTGCTGATTCCAATGTTAATAATTCTGCAAATAAAAGCGAGGAAAAAGTTGGAGATGGAAAGTACTCAAGTCATTCTCTTGATGAAGTTGCTGGAATGATACGGAGTACTATATCCGTGTATGAATCAAAGGTAAATATGCTCTCTATTGTTACAAGCACTATGGAACACCATTTTGTTATGGTACTTCTGAAAATGAACCTTAGTAAAGATGCTTTAGGTTTGGTGATTGTAATGATGCATTTTACCCGCTGGAGCATGTTGGTTGCACATGCCAATGTTATCCACAAAATCAATGTGTAGTTTTCAGGATAGCAAGTTTATAACTAGAGCATTGTATAGATGATCACACATACGTGCAAATTTGCTCTCTTTTTTTAACTATGTCCAATGGTGTATTGTCTAGCATTGAAACAATATTTACTCTAGAAGCATATGTCTGAGTGTTTGAATCTTTAAGTATGGGTTATCAATGCTGTTGCATCCCAAAAAATAGTTACTCTTAATTTGATTGTTGATCTAGTAGAAGAGACCCTTTGGCATACTATGATCATCAACAGATTGATGTGATTGTGGCTCTTCTCACATGGAAAGGATAGTGATTCGTTTATGCAGCCCAATCATGCAACTAAAGCCAGGGTCTTTATTTTGGGGAAAGATGGATAAGAGATTTCTCTTTTTCTTTTTTGCTTTACTTTTCTTTTCTACAACCCGGGATTGACAGGGTATGCCAAATACTTGACCATCTATAATGCATCTTCTGGGTGAACTAATGCTTAGCATCTCTTCGTTATGGCCTTGTGATCTTCAATCTGGCTACTGTTGTTTCCAGCCTTTGAGTTGAACTCAGTAATTTTATGTAGGAAGTCTATTATGAGATTCCCAGTTGCTCTTCAGATGAGAAAATTGAGTCACTCTGGCAACTTTGTCAGTTGTGTACATTGCGCGTGTTGTTAATGTAAAGTCACCTACTATTGGAAACTCTTGACTATAGCTGTTATTTTGACGGGGCATTGTTGATTGTGACATATTATTCTTAACCTTTTGGTTTTGAACTATATGGCATCTGGGCTTATATGTAATCTAAGATTTTTTCTTTTGTTTTTTACACTTATCTTTTTTTTGGATTGATTCAGCTAGTTATCATTTTGCTTTTTCTTGTTTCCTTTCTAAAATCTTGTTCTCTCTTTCTTTTTCTGCTTTTGTTTTCCATTTGTTGTTTTAAAAATTTCCTTTCTTAACATGCCTTCCTGTCTTCCCTTTTTTCTTCTTTTTTTAACCGATTTTGGAAACATTTAGCTGATCAATGGTTACAAATACTTAACATGATTTTTCATATCAAGTAATGTTTTTCCTCACTTCAGGCATGAACTTTCTTTAAAATTTTCCTGTATAATTGGTATGTAATGCTTTCCTCGCACTTCAGGCATGATCCTCCTTAGAATTTTCATGCATAAGTAGTTATGAATGCTTTTCCTCACTCTTCTGGGATGATTGAGGTTAATATTTCAGGCCTTGTAAGTGACATGTGTATCTTCTTACATGGACAGAATTGAAGTTAGATGTTAAACATAAGTACGGCGGATAAGAAATTGCTTTAGCCTCAGTGATTTTACTGCAAGCGGCAATCAAATGACTAGTCTTCTGCCCAAACCAATTCTTAACAGATATGACGCATCATACATGAGGCATGGCTGAGAAATTTCTACATTCTTCATTTAGTCCAGATACATCCCTATTTTATGTACATCAACGTTTGAAGATGTCTGGTGGTTTTGACTGTGGGAGAAGCAACAATTATGATGTTTCCTGTTTAATTTAGTTGATCATGTTTGGCCTCGATTGCATTTTTTCCTCAGCAATGATGTTTCCATCTTCAAATACTGATTTGGAAAATGAGAGTGGATCTAAATGTTTGTACTGTTACTGCTGCAGGTCCACAACACATTCCGTGATCTTGAAGAGTCAAATATTCTTCAGCCATTTATGAGAGATGCCATAAAGGAAATATCTAAAGCATGCCAAGCTTTTGAAGCAAAAGAATCAGCTCCTCCAATTGCTGGTATCCGTCTTTCGCTCCTGTTGTTATTTATTGTCCTCTAAAATTGTTTTGACTGTTAGCTTCTGTGACCAACAGTTGCGGCACTGTGGACGCTTCAGTCTGAGATAACGAAGATTTACATACTAAGGCTTTGCTCATGGATGCGGGCTTCAACGGAAGAGGTATCTAAAGAGGAATCATGGGTCCCAGTTTCTATACTTGAAAGGAACAAGTCCCCATACACAATCTCTTCATTGCCCTTGGTGTTCCGTTCAGTTATGGTTTCAGCAATGGAACAAATAAATTTGTAAGTCTCCAGAGCCTAGTTAACTGCTTTGCATTAAAAGAGATAGGAAAGAAATGATACCTATTTTTACATTTCTGTAAAGAAAGTAAAACAAAATGGAGTTGGATGGATAGTTTGCTGGAAGTTCATTGTCTATCTTTAACAAGTAGTGATGACAATGCTATTTTTATGCTTGAACACACGGGTGCAAATGATCTTTTCTGGGCCTGAGCTCTGTTACCCTTATTTCCTGTGATTAGCTAGCTTAATGAACTGCCCATGCTGCTCAGCTAGCCTATCTTGGTGTCAAAGACTCTAGTCCATAATTATTTGCTTCATTTTGTTTTTGCAAATTCGGAAGATGTAAATTTTAATTTGTTCTAACTTACTGCAAATTACTCCTTATAGTTGCTATTGGGATTTGTCCCACATCAGTTAAATATCTCCTCCAACACTAGTATATGAGCTTGGGCGGCCTCTCCACTCTTAGCCAATTGGTTTGGAGTTGGATGCTTTAACATGGTATTAGAGCTAGGGTTCGGAGGCTTTTCCCCTTTGTCTGTGCCATAGTTGCACTTTCTTTCATTGTGATCCGTGTGTTCCGGATCCTTTGTTTACCTCTCCACGTGCGAGTCATTGGTCGCACGTGCGGGGGAGTATTGGGATTTGTCCCATATCAGTTAAATATCTCCTCCAACACTAGTATATGAGCTTGGGCGGCCTCTCCACTCTTAGCCAATTGGTTTGGAGTTGGATGCTTTAACAGTTGCTACATGTCATGGATAGGAAGATGGTTATCCTCGTATTTTCACGGACATGGATTTACGTGTGCCATCCTCAAAAGGAAACACATGTACATCCATGACTTTGGTTCCCATCCAAACGCTAAGGACTTTAAGGTTACTAAAGATTCTCCTAAATTCCATGCTCTCGATTACAAGAGATACTGCCTACCCAACTCCGCCCCTGACAGAAGTATAGGCCATGTCTTTGGGACGGTACTTTGATTTCATGTCCTCCTCTACCGCAGGAGTCACAACTAAACCTGATGATGATTTTGTGGATCGTAGGCTAGTTATAAGAGGTGGCCCGTTGGTACAATTGCCCTGGTCATTCCTACTATGTTACTTTGGATCCCCAATTTTGGGGGAAGTACTCCTGTTGACACGACAGGGTACAGTGTGGGATACACACTGGATTACCAATTAAAGGATGGTAGGCGGCGGGGACTTGAAGGATGTAGAACTGGGACAAAGGGCCAAATGCATCTATATTGCATATCATAACTAAAGCCTTAGCATATATCATGCGAAGAATGTGGAATTCATAACTAGAGGGATACCAGTAGCTGAAGCAATTTGTATACCAAGGTGATCAATGAGATGCTCAAAGGATGCTGATTATCATGCGAAGAATGTGGAATCACTATCTCCTATGGTTTAACAAAAGGCTTAGCTATAACTCTTAAGTTGAAGAGCTTCCTCCAAATCCAAAGCAGTCCAGAGCCATATCATGGTAGCATGATTCCAATGAACAATCTTAGGTCTACAAATAATTTCTGAGGAGTTTTGTTAAGAATTGCAATCTTAGGTCTACAAGTAATTTCCGAGACGTTTTGTAAAGAATTGTGTTTGTACTAGACTCTAGAAATTTTCTCAGAATCGTTCAGTGGTACAGATTTTGGGAGAATAAAGTGCAAACTCCAATATAGTTGGACGGTGAACGGCACATCTTTAATGAGCTCAACTTGCCAGCATATGACGGGTTTAGTAGACCAGTATTTGACCTTTGCAGTTAGTTAATCCGCCAAAGGAGATCAATGTGCTGCTGTAGTTTTAGAGGATATAAAGAGGAAAACCAAGATATCTAACAGGTAATGTCCTATGATCCTATCAAGGTTCTAACAGTCGGGCGGGCACCGCCTAGACATTAGGCGGATTTTCCATTTTTTACTTTTTTGAATATTCTCCTACCCCCTCCCAAGTTTTGAGATTTTCGATCGTGTAAGAGAACTGGGTAGACTGGAAATGTATATATATCGTAGTAAAACTACACCAAAGCCCCTTGTATTATATTGCCATGACAATAAAGCCCTTTTTGAAATCATTGAAATCACATCACCTACCCTAGGTGCGTAATCCCGCCTAATATGCCTAGCCGCTTAGCCAATTATTCGCACCGCCTAGCGCCTAGCCTAGGCTGACTTGTAGAACACCAAGATATTACATAGGATATAAAGTTGACCGATGTTGTGGAATATCCCAAATTGGAATAGAGGACCAAAATTAAGGGATAAAGGGAGCGGTTGTATACAAACTACTCTGGTAACAAAATTTATTATCACTCATCAATAATTGGATAGTGATAATGATAGTCTTAGATAATTTAACAATCTGAACCCCGCCAATGGATTCAAATGGTACAAATGTCTTGGCTAATTCTTAGTTATGAGTGACGGCGGGCAGACAAGCTCTAAACTGCCACCCTTCGTATTCGTTTGTCAAAGGTTATCGTATTAACATGGAATTGATGCAAAAAGTTAATGTTTGGTTAGAGCAGCATTTCTGAGCATAACTTAGAACTTTGTTGCTTGTAGATCCACGTGAGCTGTTTGATACTCTATTCAACTCTTTGTTGGATGCGTAAATTTGATTCCCTTAAGTGCACTCTCAAAGTTTGTACTTTTCAGGATGATTCAGTCTTTAAGGAGTGAGGCTACAAAAACAGAAGATACTTTTGCGCAGCTTCAAGAAATTCAAGAATCTGTTAGACTTGCTTTTTTGAACTGTTTGCTGGATTTTGCTGGTATGATGGATGTATTATTGTCTTGATTCTGTTTTCCACAGTAAGAAAAAAACTTGTGACTTCCATTTACTGCACATTATTAATTAGGTCATCTGGAGCGTAGTGGTGGCGATCTTGCCCAGAATAGATCCAGTAAAGGAAACCTGCATTTGCAAAATGGATATCCTCACGAGTTACAAGAAAACTATTCTGATCCTGTCCCTGGAAGTGTTGTTGATCCGCACCAACAGCTTTTGATGGTTTTGAGCAACATTGGATATTGCAAAGATGAACTTTCTCGTGAATTGTACTACAAATACAGACATATCTGGCTACAATCCAGGTACGTAGTCAGCACTTCAGCTGCTTCTTGAAGTGGAAGCATAGTAAATCTGTTGTGGAGGGTCAATAGCTTTGGTTTTAGTGTCAATGAGCTGGTAGCAATTTAAGACATCTGGCTGTAATATGGTATGTGGACTATTTTACTGATGTGTGCTTCCACGTCCACCCCTGCTGATGCAGATTAGATTTTAGAAAAATAGTAATTTATTTTACAGCTTTAGTTTTAGTATTTTGTTAGGAATCTTATAATTTAGGATTGTTAACATAGAATTATTTAGTTTCTTAATTTAGGTTGAGTCAGTTTCCTATTGTATGTTTTCTTGTTTTACAAGAATTAGGGTTGCTTCCTAATTTTTTTATTCTTTTTTAATTATAGGGTGGCTACGACTTTGTAATAAGATTGTAGCCATTAGGGCAAGGGAGTTGTTTATGATTTGAATAATGAAAATTGAGAAGTGTTCTCATAATTTTGTGTTCGTAGAGGGAGTACCTCTAGTTCATACTTGTTCGTGATTGTCCTTGTTGCGCGTTCTTCCTTTTGCAACACGCCTCCCTGCATCACCTGCACACTTGACATTCGCTCCTTTTCTGTCCCATGCGTGGGCATGTGGCTACAGCCTATACTGTTCTACAAATTTAGTTGTAATATTTGGCATTCCATGAGATTAATGGTACAAAACAGGTTGTCTTTTGATTGTGGGTTATGGGTATTATGTCGTTTGTCGTTTTATTCTATCGTTGAATGTCAATTCAAGCCACATATTATCTTTTCTACTGCAGAGGAAGGGATGAAGAAGACAGCGATATGCAAGATTTGGTTATGTCCTTCTCTGGGCTTGAAGAGAAGGCCCTTGAACAGTACACTTTTGCGAAGGTATATCTAAGCATTTGATTTCATTCAAATAGAATATTGTTGCTCCACATCTTCACACATCATGTGACTCTGAACTCTTTCTTTGTCTATTGCCTTCTATTAAATAGGCTTTGCACTAAACTTATTCCCATTTGGGTGGAAACTCAAGTTGTGAATCTCTGCCTTCTAGATGACATTCCTTACAGCTGCAAGTATTAAATCCTTGTGCAACAGAAGCTAGTGTACTAATCAGGTTAAGTCATTGATGTTACTGTGAAAAACTGAGAGGAAAAACTACGAGGAGAGCTTCAATAACATTAGTCAGCATGAGTTGCAGCCTGCAGAACTTGGCATGGACTTTGATAACTGAAATGATACTTGAGCATTAAAGGGCAGCATGATGAATCGTTTTGGCAGCTCCCTCATAAGAAAACTCCCGCCTTACACCTTTACAGAATTTGCAAAAGCTGTTGACAACTGAAATTATTCTTGGGGTACTTTTGCTCCTCTGCTTGATTACTTGAATTATGAAAGACCAAAAGGAAAGTTTGGAAAGAAAATGAGATTACCAATGAAATGGGTAATAAAGGGATTGCACTGAGGGATACTGCAATTTTCCATGAAAACGGAAGAATAACCTAACCTGATTACAAACTTTGTAGACATCTTCGTCTTTCTTTTTTTTCTTCTTTGGCAAGTAAACTGTGTCAATTTCCACATTGTGATTGCAAACATTTGTGAAATTTTTATTGCTCTGGCTGCAATGTTGGGTTAGAATTCAATACCTGGCTATCTTTTGTTTTGTCTATTTCAGTTTTCTTGATAAGCTGGTCGAGATATCTTTGATGTTTATATCGTCGAGTCAAATAGCAACAGACTTTCTTATATTGTTTTCTGTGTTGATAAAATTATTCAGTAACCTTGAGTAAAGTTAATTGGGATGGGTTGTGATGTGGAAAGTTACTATTTTACAGAATGCACGCATAGCTACCGCTCAATTGTTTGATGAAACCAAAGACAAACTCTCTTACTGTGGTCTCCCTAATATTGGCCCTTCTAAATCAGCATCCTTGTCTTTTTCTTAGGCAAGTTTGATCAGAACAGCTGCCACAAACTATTTACTGGATTCTGGAGTTCAATGGGGGGGAGCACCTGCAGTCAAGGTGAGGAATTAGAGAAATCAATTATTGGTTCTTTTCTCCTTCAAATTCAATATCTCAACAATTCCTATAAAATGGTACTGCACTTTTGTAGGGTGTGCGAGATGCTGCTGTAGAGTTATTGCATACTCTGGTAGCTGTGCATGCAGAGGTACTTGAATGCATGCTTTGTGTGGTTCATGTTTTGCTACTGTCTTTTACTTTACCTACATTTGTTGCACTGCATTTATGATTTCTTTACTAAGGCCAATCTTTAAGCCCAACTAAGCCATCAGCTGGTCACCATTCTTTGTTTAGTTGCTTAATTAAGCTTATGAGATGAAATAATTCCCTCGACTCAGGTTTTTGCTGCTTGTAAGCCCCTACTGGACAAGACGCTTGGTATACTTGTGGAAGGCCTAATTGATACTTTACTCAGTCTCTTCCATGAAAATAAAACCAATGATCTTAGGTCATTTGATGCAAATGGTTTCTGCCAGCTCATGCTCGAGGTAAATAATGGTGTTCCACTTGCTTGGTTGTATTGTCTTAAATTTGGTACTTTGTTTTCTGGTGGAGGTATTTATATCCTGCAGCTGCTAAAGTTTAGCAATTACTTGATTAACTTGATGCATCTATCTATACGTTTAGTACCTTGTTACAACAAATAAGTATCCTTATAATGATACGCTGGAATCTTGTGCCAACCATAGTTGGGAATATTGTTTATTAGCCCTCCTTGCATTTGGATGGATGTGAAACAATAATTTTTTTCATAAGAAAAAACTGACAAAACGTGAAGGCCAAGGGCCTGGTTAGTATCTTTTTAGGGGGTCTATTTTGGTCTCCAAACTTCTTGGAAACGGAAAATGAATATTGTGACATGGCTGCGTTGGGACTGTTCCATTTCTTAGTGTACTCAAGAATTTAGAAAGTCAGTAAACTGTTTTGAGAACTATTGTGTGTGTTTTATTGCCTTTTTATCTGTTCTGAAAACAGAACAGTTCCTGAAGATGCTTCGATACTAGTGAAACTGTGAAAGGGCATTTTCAATTTTTCCTTGCCTAAAAGATGTGTTAAATGCCCGGACACAATCTTATGGTTTCTTTCAGCTATTCTTGAAAAACCTACATGGTTTCTCACTCAATGCTTACAATCGGAATTTATCTTCTGCAGCTTGAATATTTCGAGACCATATTGAATCCACATTTTACATCTGATGCAAGGGAGTCTCTCAAGTCTTTACAAGGGGTGCTTTTGGAGAAAGCAACCGAGAGTGTGACAGAGACTATAGAGACTCCAAGTCATCACCGGCGGCCCACCCGTGGGAGTGAGGATGCTCTTTCAGATGATAGGCAGCAAGGGATGACTGTATCACCTGATGACCTCATTGTAAGGATCCCCTTTATTTAATCTATAGCCCTGATATGTCCTTAGTACTGAGGATATTTGGAACAGTTGACTAGAAGTTGATGTTGTGTTTATGTTGGTTTTTAGTTTGTTTATGGGACCCTAATATAAGCCCCACCAAAATGTATGTGCATGATATGTGCACAAAAATCTGTGTGGGAATCATTACTGTAACTTAAAATATGCTGAAGAATTTGAACAAAGTTATATGGAGACATACAGAGTTTTAAGACATTAAATACTGCAATAAATGAAAATATCCGGAAGATCTGTAAATCTACGTCTAGTGACATTCTATGATGAAAACTACTTTAACCTAATTCATTATGGCTTTCATTTATTAGACAAGTTCAATCTT
>BPLS01032238.1:0-30712 GCA_019656275.1 Rhododendron kiyosumense
ACTAAAGTGAGTCATCTTGAATTGTGACGCTCTTTCATATGGCTGCCGCCGCCGTCACTTGTCCAGCCCCTGGCTCATCCTTGATGGCAAAGAAGAATCTAAGCACAACCCATCAAAAAGAGAAAAAACAAATTAGGGCAAAAAGAAAATTTCCTTTTTCATCTAGACATGAGCATCATCCCTTGCTCAAATTAAGCCTTTCTACCTTGTGTCCCATACGCAGAAATGTTAGAAACTATGGATCAAATTTTTGTGAATTATTGATTTGTCGCGACAAGAATAAAAAAAGTAAGAATTTTTTACTTTTACTCAAGTATTTTGAGAAATAATCACTTTTTTTAGTGACATTTACTAAAAAAAGCGGTTATTTCTCAAAATATTTGGGTAAAAGTAAATTATTTTTTTACTTTTCTGATTTCTCTCTTCGAGACGAATCAATAACCCACAAAAATTTGGCGCAAAACTAGCAAATGAGAAAAAAATTTCAAATAAAAACAAAATTCACAAATTTAAGTTCAAGAGAACGCAGCCTTAGGTCAAAATGTGGGATCAAAATGTGGTGAACTGATAGACAAAGAGAGAAATACTAGAGAGAGAGAGAGAGAGAGAGAGAGAGAGAGAGAGAGATGGTTAGCTGATCGAATAATGAAACCAAAAAATGGTTCTGCCTGGTATAGGAGGCGAGACAACATAACAGTAGTTCACTCTTGTGCGGGAATGAGTCATTTAATTTAGCCCACATTCAATTCATATTTAACCCATCTAAACCCATGTAAATATGAGTTTATATGGGTTGAACCCATATAAACCCATTATGAAATATGGACGGGTTGGATTGGGTTATAAGTGGGTGGATTGGACGGGTTATAAAAATATATGTTGAGATTGCCAACTCTATAAAATATCATTGCCATTTATCTTCTGACAAAATAATAACAGAGATTTTTTAGTAGTGTTTGGGATCTTTAATTGGACAAGCTCCATGTGACAATCTCTACTTCTCCATGCTTTGAGGATTGCTAATTAAGGTCTAAATATCATAAACATACAAACTTTATATAGCAGGGCCCTTCTAATGCGGGCGCCCGCATTTAAGTAAGTTGCGGACTTTGCCTTTCCCGATCGAATTTCGATGATCCGAGCCGCTCAATGTGTTCAGAACATGATCTTAAGGGTACTTGCGAGAAATCAGCAAAAAAAAAAGACCGGGAAGGGCTTCATCCGAGCAGTTTTTGTTTATTTTTTATTGAATGGTTCAAATAAAAACTGCTCAAATCAAGCCCTTTCCGGTCTTTTTTTTTTTCGATTTCTCACGGGTACTCTTAAAATCACGTTCTGAACACATTGAGCGGCTCGGATCATCGAAATTCAATTGGAAAAGGGGAGAAATGGTGTGGTCCGCAACTTGCTTGAATACGGGTATCCGCATTAGAAGGGCCCTACTATATATAGTATATACTATATATACTATATAGTACTCCATACATTTATGTAAGGGATATTCTGGGAATCTTCATCTTTCTTGCCTTTTCTTTTTTATCAGGAAAAGGTTCCATTCAATAAAGTCATCTTTCTTTCTTTTTCATTTTTATCAAGAAAAGGTTCCTTTTATTTCTAATGTATAGGCGTTTCTGCCTGTCAGATTAATAAAATCTTCTCATTTTTGTCAAAAAATAAAGTCATCCGCCACTTTCACAAGAATTACTACATACAACAGGAACGGAACAAGGATTAATTTGACATTAGTGGTTGGGATCATTACGCTGGAAAAATAAAAAGGCGGATCATAATATGCATATTTATCGACTTCAGAAAAAAAATTAGAATAACATGCTACTAAAAACTATAATAAATGATGTTTGCTATATATGCACGCAGAGTGCCAAGAAATTGTGATTTTAATTTAATCTATCTACTAAAGTGAATAATCTTGAATTGTGATACTCTTTCATGCATGTGGTCAAAATTATCGATGATAGAATCGACATTAAAACTTCTACCAATGTTCTTTTCAGTGTATTTGTCTTAATTACTTGACTTTGAAGAAGTTTTCTTTGCACATTTTGACGCTGCTCAATCACAACCATTGATACGTTGCTTCCTTTATTTCTGTTGCGCTTTTTGTCTTTCCCCCCAAAGTTTGCATAAAAATATAGTGTGAAGTTTGATTTTTCTTAATTTAAACATCATGTTTGATAATATTTCACTTGGCCTATTAAATTTGGTTATGGATTATTTTTTGGGCCTCCGTTCTTAGAAAAAAAAAAAAAGAGGATTAAAGACTTTCTATAGAACAAAAATAATGAAAAATCTTTTGCTTGCAGCCTTACAGGTGTATATAATTTGGGAATAAAATATTGAGAAATAATAATGTCAAAATTGTTTTTGTTGGTGCCAAAACTCTAATGCACAAAGTGCTTGTACCATATGTAGTGTACAAAATTTTTATGTATTTGAGTTTTGGCACTAACAAAAACAGTTTTAGCATTTTCACTACTTTATTTTAATATAATAGTATCATTTTCTAAAATCGTCGTGGTGGTGGTTGCCACCGCCACTTGTCCCCTGGCTCCATCCTTGACGACAAAAAGAAGAATCTAAGCACAATCCATCAAAAAGAGAGAAACAATTTAGAGCATCTAGAAAATTTTATTTTGAATCTCCACCTTCCATATGTGCTCCCTTGTTCAAGCCTTAAAAGAGACCTTGTGTCCCCTATGCAGAAATTTTAGAAACTATGGATCAAAAGGACATATCTGTTTTCTTATCTGACAAATTTTTTTTTTCAAAGAGGTTTTCTTATCTTTATCCTATATCCTCGGTTTTTCTTGTTTACAAGCAAAGTCCATCATTGTAATTAATGTTTGATTGATTCACCAATTGGAAACTTCTGTCCTGGGGGACCCCCTTTATTTTGAAGGATCAACTTTCGTTTGGACTTTAAGACGTAATCACATTTTAGCGGTCGACCGGTGGTCTAAATTTGTTAAAAACTCTTTTTGGGAAGACTCTATTCTTCTTGGGAAGAAATTTTTAAGAAAATTGAATTATTAATAACAATTTTGGACAGCCGATATTGCACAGACTTTCCTCTTTAGTCTAAACCCAGTACTGTAGAGAAGTCAAATTCGTATATTCATATGTCTCTTGAATCCTCAACTAAGTATTGCTTAAAAAAAAGGAAGAAAAATTACACAGAGAAAGACATGCGCTAGAATTTGAACTTTGAACTATGAACTAAAGCCTCAGTTGGTTTATAAACATGATATTATTCAAAAATAGACAGCTAAAAGCTTGAATAGTCTCATATTCCTGCAAATTTTCCACCTGATTAAACGTTGACTTTTTACAACCAAGAAATGGTGAGGAGGCCCAAATAAAACCTCTCCCTTTGGAAGAAAAATATTCAAAATTGATTTTAGCACTTCAAAAATTGATGGAGGGACTCCAAAACGACGTCGTTTTGTGTGTCAATATAGTTCAGTTTTGGAGCCCCTCCATTAATTTTTAAAGTGCGAAAATCACAATCCATAAATTAACTTGAGAACATATATGCTACAAGCCTACAACAAGCTAATAAAACCTCGATCCCTGATCATGGTGACCTAATCTTTCTTGCAATCCAGTGCCAGATCCCCACAACTTTAAAAGATGGTGGGTAGTGACGCATCACTCTCAAAGTAGTACTATTTTAATTTATTAAGAGCAATCACAACTCTGTAGATTTGGTCAGGTGGGTATAAGAAAGTAACTAAAATGACTTACTTCTCAAGAGGTCGCAAGTTCGAATCCACGAAAGCTAAACATTAATCTAAACCTAGGAGCTATTGAAGGTTTGCCCGGCCATTAATTTTAGGGTCCCAGAATTAGTTGAGGGGTGCGCAATCTAACCCGAACACCTGATAATAAAAGAAAAAAAATTAAGACTGGCCAAATCACCACATTAACAAATGATAATGACATCTTCAAATCTCATGTTTAGGTGATTCCAGGAGCCATCTCCTGACCTCACCATCCTGATTAAAATTTATTTTTTTCAAAACAAAAAAGGAATTGCAGAAAACGTAGGGTTCTATTTAAGTGGTCCGTGGATCTCCATTTAGTCAAAAAAATGCTTTTGCTCATCCAAAGCAACACAATATGTAATAATAATACAAAAAGCCACCGATAATGTTTCCAATATCTTACCTCATCCTCCTTTCGGCCTTTTGCTTGCATAATCAAAGGGAGACGGCTTTCCTAGGCAAGTCTAGGTGATCACATTGAAACAACCTTTAGTTTTCTCTAGAATCACGTTTCCTTGCCCCCTTTTTTTTTTTTATATAATATTTCTTTATTACGAAAGGGGAATCCGTTAACCCCTCGCACTCCTCATCAATGTTTCAAGTTCGAAACTTTTTAGGTGCAATCAACTCATTTATGACCAGTCCATTAACTAAGACTTTCGCAAGTGAGCGGTGATCGAGATTGGGACTCCCGCAATTAGTCCAGGTATAAATGAGTTGGATCGAACGTCTGAGTTATTAAAAAAAAGGGGAATCCATTTTAATTTTTTAACTAACTAAAGTGCCCTCAAATTGCAATTTTAGGTGGAGAGGTGGGTAAAGCCTCCTCTAGCTCTAACAAAAGTAAAGGGTTGAATTGCTTGAGCATTAATATATTAGAAGATGCGTAAGGGGCTGTGATTAGGAGATAGGGATTAACGCGTTAATCATTGGTTTAAGTCACTAACCAACTACTTGGCTATTCTTTTTCCTTTTATCCTCACTTGGCTATCGTACATTGTAGGTCCTTCACTAGGAGGTGAAGAAGTCAAATCACACCGAACACAATAGTTGATCCCCTGATCACTAATTCGCATGGCGAAAATCTTTTGTTACTAGTATTTTTCTTTTCCGTGTTATGGTAGTTCTTGGATTGTCCGGTAATAGTCTAGCTATTAGGCTTGATTCGTTGTTTCAGACCTCACATAATTAACGTAGTGTCCTGTTGTCTTAATTCTTCAACTGCTTTTTGTACTCAAATAGTGTAGTGGCAATGACGTCTTTTTGATCATATTATAACTTTCGTTAAAAGGTTGGCCAAAAACCTAACATGTACTTATAAGATAGTGATATTTAATTAGTACAATAGTAGCAAGTCATTCACTTATATGGAAAGTTACACGCATTTGCTTCTAATTTGCCAACATCATCTTGTTTTTAGAAAACAAATATATGTCATACTCAGGGTGGCTCAACTAACAGGTTTACCTAACTTGCATTGTGGCACAATTTAGGCTATCGAAATCAGGTCCTATTCTGCTAAGGGAAATTTTTTTTTTTAAATTAAAGATAATGTCTTATGAGAATGATCTTTCTCGTAAAACAAAAAATAAGAACTTTAGCAAAACGGGACCTCAGTCCTAGCAAAAATTTGGAGATTAGGGAATTATATGGTTTTGTTCCACCGAAAAGCGACAATGCTGACAAGGGAACAACACTTCCTGGCAAAAGGCAATGATTGTGTGACTGTGAGGGTGTGTCACCTTGACGTGGTCTAACCGTGAATAAGACCGTAGAGCCTGATTCCTGACTTCTAATTACCGAACGATTGCATTACAATCCGATAGGAACAGTAGTAAAAGTGATATGAGGTTGCCTTGCTTATGAAGGCCTTTAAACTCAGTGGATAAAAATCTGAAATGAACCAAATGTCACATGTAACGGCCCAATGGGTCACCCTGGCACATGACACAACACATACAGGCCTAATGGTTTTGCCAAAAAACGAACACTAAACAGATTTGCAATCATTCTATAACCAAACTCATGTTACATACACACTACATGAGTGTATTTTTTTAAATCAGGCAATTCATTAATTCATACCCGAAGGTAAAGATTACATTGCAATAACAGGAGTGCACCAAACAATCTAATCCGTGACACGAGTACTACATTAAGCACAATAGACTATAGGCTCAAGGACACCCTGCAAAGCACCCGGCACAAGTATCGGCCTAGGAATCCTGTCCGAGACTAGGTAGAGAGATACCAAAACGAGATCCTAGCACAAACCATTAAACACTAAGCATAAATGTTATCACACAACAACAGAATACAAGCAAAAACAAATATTTGCTCCCAAGGACATGCCTCAAGGGCCGTCGGCCGGAACTGGACCGGAAGACCCAATCCAAAGCTGTGGAGTCCTCTGGGGAGGATCCGAGGCAAACCTTCGCTGTCACGCAAGGCTCCGAGCTTGAAGGCCGAGGCAACGCCGATGAAGAATTAGGTCTTATACACATTGGTGGTGTGTACGCACTTAGGTCTTATACACATTGGTGGTGTGTGCGCACTTGGGTATGTAAATATGGGCGTGGCTGCGGGTTAACTAATTGATGGTTTATCTGCTATTTCTCCTCAACCTTTTCGTAAGTGGCGACCTATACGCATAGTTGTGTACCGACTATGACCATTTACTAATTCCATGAGCGGTTCCCAGAAAAATCTTGGTACCCCCAATATGACTTGTACATGGTATAAACATTCTTATTCTCAGCCTGAAATGGTCACAATTTACGAAAAAATTAAGTTATCTAGCAAAATGATATTCCTCGCTTTATTAATCAAATCTAGTCAATTGGCGCAGGGTTTGGCAACAATTTCTATTAGTCTAAGTTAATCGAAATGAACTAGAACTCTTATTGTACGATTAACACGTATAAACATCAACAATTTCAAATTGGATCGATCCTCCTGATCATCAATCCCTAATGGAAAATCTTTACTTAATGAACGCATCACCTGAGAGTATGAGTCGTTTACATCAGACGTATTCGGAGCCGTCTGATGTAAATGAACCCATTTGGGATCCCAAACACATCGAAAATCAATTGGAAAAATGAATAAGGTCCTCTAGTTTGAAACAATGGGCCATCTGGGTTTGCCAGTTAAAGCCCATTGATTTTCTTACAGTTCAAGCCCAGCCCATCAACATGCTTCGTTAGACCAGAACACTTCGCAATCTGGGATTCACAGCAACAGACCTATCCAAGCTCAAAGTCTCTCTCTCTCTCTCTCATCAATCAAGGTACTCCCACTCTCTCTCTATATGTAAACACCTATGTTTATACATGTATGTTTACTTGGGTGTGCATATGTTAGTTTTGATTTGGATATGCTGTATACTTCTGCTTGTCTGTTACCGCACGTGTTCTAGGGTTTGAGGGATTGATCATCGATGAGTGATCTCACCAGTAGTAGGAAGGTCCGAAGTTTTAGAATTTCTACGGGATTTAATTTTGCTGATTATTAGTAAATAGGGGTTTTGGTTAGGGTTTTCGAGCATTGTCTTGGTGAAAATGCTGCTATGGAATTTGAGGCTGTTAGAATGGAGATTCGATTAGAAATTTGTTTCGCCAAGTTGTGCTTCTTTCTGAACATATAGACTTAATAAGATTGATAATTTCTTAACATTGGGTTTTAACTTTTAATAGGTCATCTGAACTGATGTCTGAGTCTTAGGTTTCAACACTGTGAAATTTGGATTCTAAGTAGTACAGGGAGGATGGATTCTACCCCAGTTGGTAGACCTTGGCGCCTGATTGGAGACGCTGTGTCAAATTTTGATCAAATTAAACCTTTTGTGGAAATATATGCACCATTTCGCTAATTCTGCAAGGACAGTAGTATCGCTTGTAGCTACGTGGTTCGATGATACATGACTACTTTTGTATTGTAATATGATATGCTCAAGCTGTGTTTTCTGTGAGTAGATCAGGGTAGGAAGAGTAGATTAGCTTGTACGAATTGGAGAAGCAATAGATAAGTTTCCTAGGAGGTTTCCTTAAAATGATCAGGGATGTTTATGTACGGAAGATGGGTCCCTAGAGAAATGACGGAGTTCTTCCTATTTTTTGGTAGATAATAATTAGTTTTTAGTATTTTGTAGTTTAGCTGATACTGCGAGTTCTTGGTTTTCAGTTGATGGGGTTCGCATGGTATGTTGATGGGTTCCCTAGAGAAACGACAGACTTTATCCTATTTTTTGGTGCACAATATTAATTAGGTTTTAGGATTTGGTAGTTTAGCAGCTTTTGCTGGTACTGCGAGTTCTTGGTTTTTAGTTGATGGTGTTCACATGGTATTTTACTTGGGAATACCATGGGAATTGTTGGAGCAGTGATGAATTTCAGCTGGGCAGCCAATGCGCAAGCAATTTTATAACATGCTAGATGGACTGTGAATCTTGTTTGTACATGGTAAAACATGAATTCCATGAGATAACTTACACTATAACCACGACTTTTCTGATTCACCCTTGCTTATTGGATAAATGGCTTATCAGTGCTTTACTTCCATCTACAGTTGCTATGAAGGTGCGTTCATCTGTGAAGAAGATGTGTGAGTTCTGTAGGACAGTGAAACGTCGTGGGCGGGTATATGTACTGTGCACGGTCAACCCCAAGCACAAACAACGACAAGGCATGTCAACATTTGCATGTGAAAGCCCACTGCCTCCAACGTAAGTACTCTTGTACGGTCGCTTTTTGTTTCTTTTCTCACTGTAAGCCATTTATTTGTGCAACTGTGTGCTGACTCACCCATGCTGTTATTCGTATGAAGACACCTTCCTCCTTGAAGTACTGGTGCATCGTTGGGAATTCCACCATGTACAAATCATTAAGATAGTGAAAAAATTTCTCTTCGGTCCTTTCTTCTAGTGTCGCTTGAGCGTATTCATTAGTTGAGATTTTCAATTATCCATTGGTGTTTTGTTTCCCGTAGCACTATCATACTCTGTAGTCACTAGTCAACTCTAATGAAGACCACAAATAGTAAACTATGTAACAGTATACAGGAAATGTAATGGTTCAAAGGGCGTAGTTTAAGGAACTTGTTCCATGATCTTTCTAGTGTGTATAGGAGTTCCTTTTGCTTAAAATGTAATTGTTCAAAGGGCATAGTTTACAGAACTTGTTCCATGATCTTTCTAGTTTGTATAGGAGTTCCTTTTGCTTATAATGTGTAAGTTAATGTTATCTAATGTGGGTTAATTTCTGCTGGGCATGACCCGGGTTCCTTGTTTCTTAGCTGCACATTGTTGCTCTTTCCTCAGTTCTTTTGTGCTGCTTGAATCATTTTTCTGGCCATTTCAATTGTTTTGATATCAACAACTTCTTTCCCAATGTTTTCCGGAGTAGTTCCAAAATTTTGGTGTCTACAACAATTCTTGGAACAGAACAGAAGAATGGAACAGAATTCTATGTGATCTCAGAACTCTTGCTTAAGTCATCTTATATTGTCTCCATCTACGTACGCATCTATTGATTTCAAACCAATGGCAATATCTGCATGCATGTAAACAAACACGTGACTTCTGTGCATGCATGTATACAGTCACTAGGAGATTTCCCTAGTTGTGGATATGTAATCCTGATTCCTCATTCAAAGGAAGCCACCCTTTCACCAGGTGGACATTTGGATGGCCCATGACCTAAGATTACAATATCGCTAACAAAGGTTCTTTAAGTCGGCAATACAGCCAAACGTAAGCAGTTTAATATCCTTCTAATTATTTTTTATGCTTGTAATTGTTCCAGGTCCTCGGAGACAAGTGCCAATCTGGAGACTTCACTTATCTACAGCTTCAGAGCTGGTCTTCCTTCTCTTATACAGAAAAATAACGAACCTTCTGTTCTGTTTGGGCGGAGAATGGGCCTGGCTTCTCTTTTATTCAATCAGGGCAGTAAGCGTTAGAAGGTATGGAAGAAATGTGAAACTTCCTGTCAGCAGATTGTACCGATTTTTGGGGTTCCTTGAATGGCATTTTTGCTTATATTTTTGTATTGCTCTTGCGCATTTCTCTTGCGCACTCATCCGTTGCTCTCGTCCTCTCTCGATTTATATCAGTTTGGATGCTGAAGCACAATATTTTACGGTTAAGAGGGAAGAAGAATGCTGTAAAGACTTTTGTGTTTGCTTCTTGTTTGGAATCCTATCTTCCAGTTTATATATTGCTAGGGAAGTCTTGACACTATGGTTTAATTCAGTTTCTTCTTCTGTATTTTGGGAATGAAAAGGATTCATAATTGGAACTCTTAACTCTGCACGCTGCCAAAGGAATCTTGACCTGGCATGCCATGGCTATGGAACAAATCTACTTCACATTGGTATTAAGTGCATTGTTTTTAAAGTTTTCAGCATGTGTTTTTAAGTGTAATATCTCTTATGTGAAGGATACCGGGTCACAAACTATTCTACATGGACTCGGGTATGGGTGTTGGGTAGCCAAAATTTTCAAATTTATTGGTGATTTTTTTATTTTGATTTTCACGGATATAATGTTTTCAAAGTGGCGTAGATCATGTCATGGATAATATAGGAGTTCCGCGCATAGTTCTTTCGAATTACAAAATATGCTAGTAGGTGAATGTCTAACATTCTATGTCGGACCAGAATTTCTACCCTCATCCGAGTGGTCGAGTATCGTACACTTGTTTTTTAATCATTTCATAGTATCCTTGTAACACATATGTCGCCACAAAATATCGTGAGGTTTTTTTTTTTTTTTTTTTTTGGTGTGTGGTTAAACTGGTACTTAGACAAAGATTAAACGGACAAAGTTATGGGGTAAGGTCACCCCGTTTGCATCATCGGAGAGATGCTTTACAACCGAAATTTGATTTGATGTTCGCATCCGCACATTGATTGGCCTCTCTGAATGCACGCTTGACTTCCGTTTGGCAGCTTCTCGAGGCCAAAGACCTCATAATTGTAGATACTAATAATAGTCGATTGAAACATGTCAATTGCATCCATTCAATTATTTAATGATTGAGCCTGGTTGGATAATGATGCTTGACTAACTAGCTGATTATATGGCTGGCAAGCAAATAGTACTTCCTCCCTCCCTAAATAAGTGTCTGGCACGCTAATTTAAGCCTTACAAAAAAATGCATGTTTTTCGTTAAAAAATCTAATTTTTTTTTCACAGTCTAAAACAACTCATTGTTATCTATTGATTTATGAAAAAAATTAATTTTTTTAACAAAACAAATGTATCTTTTTAAAGGCCCTGATTTGTGCACCGAATACTTATTTAGGAACGAACGGAGCGAGTAGTAATTAAATTGGTTTTATCTATGCTAGGACCAAGCCCCATTTCTGCACATACTATCAAAAGAGCTCAGTTTTGGTTACTAGTATATTTTTCAAAAACCTTACTTTTGACTGTTTTAAATTATTACTCCCTCCGTCCCTAATTAATTGTCCATGTTACTATTCCGGACATTTTAAAAAATCATTTATATCTTCTGAAGTATAATATTTTTTATATCCAATATAGATCTTATTTGATAGATCTCAATTGATTCTATTAGACAAAATTTTGAAAATTATGAAAAACAATATAAATTAAAAGACATAACTCATTTAAAAAAATTTGAAAAAAGTGAAAGTGAACAGTTAATTAGGGACGGAGGGAGTATTATTTTTTTTTTTTGAAAAAAAATCTTGAGTAAGATCTCATCTTTAGGAAGAGTGATTTTTTCGATTTAAAATCATATCCACCAAAGATAAATAATAAGTAAAATAGTGATTATTTTTAATTTGGAAAAACAGGTTTTTGAATTTTTGTCTGCATAATTGATTAGGAATGGCCATGAGCTAGGTCGGAGTCACATTCATAACCAACTATTCCGGCCCCATTCCTTACTGGGACAGTTGGAGCGGGAAAAGTCAGCCAAGGAATAGCCTTGGTGCCCGAGGTCTCAGGCCATTTGAGTTGATGAAGCAATATCGATTTGTTATTATAATTTACTCTATTATACTAATGGAATCAATATCTACATTTCTTTTTTGTTTTCTAGTGTTAAAAGTGTGTATTTTTTTCTAAAAGACAAAAATGGAGTGTGGATATATTTAAAAAAAAATGAAGTGTGAAAATCAAAATCCTTGTACTAAGGCTGAGTTCTTTTGAACTTAACTTAAACTTAATTAAAATCTGAGAGTTTTGTTCTTATTTGAATTTTTTTCGCATTAGTTAATTTTGCACTAAACTTTTGTGGGTTATCTATTTTTCTCAATGAGAAGAATCGGAAAATTTTTTTTTACTTTTACCTGAGTACTATTTTGAAAAATAAACACTTTTTAGCAAATAAAAATCATACTCTTTTTTGCTAAAAAATAATTATTTCTTAAAATACTTGTGGGCTATGTGCACGTGAAAGGGCTCCGGCTCCCACAATGGTACTACTGATTTGGATTGTTCTGCAAAATTTTCACTTCTGAATTATATGCCAAATTGCCAATGAAGTACTAGTGCCACTGTCGGCGGCAAATTTCTCTAGAATTGTTTTCTTTCCCAACATAGACATCCATCGAAAAAGTAAGAGAGATGGTGCTCTCAGCCTTTCTAACTCTTATTTTCTTTAAAAATCTCCGAACCCTGGTCCTCAACAGCCCTTTTCCTCCCCCCATCTCTTTTTCTCTGACCGTCGAACCGTTTTCTCTTAATTCCGCAACTGAAGTTCAGGTGTCCATTGAGAATTTTCAGCAGATCGTTTTTCGGCGACGTTCCGGGGCTTTGATTTCAGTGGTTACAGGTAAGATGTTGTCCATCACCATTCTCAGTCTCCATCTTCTCAGATCTATTACCTGACTCCGTCTATCGCGTTTGCGGAGCAATCACTTCCCAACGATGTGTTCCTATTTTGTGAAACAGGGGTGGTGGCTGCGAAAGAGTGGCGGCAAATGTCTCGGCGGTGCTTCTTTTATTTTGTTATTTGTTTTAATGTGCTCCTCCGAAAGTTTTGTCCTCTTTTGGGGGGTTTTGTTCTCCTCTAGGGTGTTTCTTCTCATTTTGTAGGGCAACGCATCTATGCACTTTATGCGCTCTTTCTATTAGAGTGTCCGATCTGTGGACTCTCAACCTTTCCGGAGGGGTGCGTGTGGTGCCGGGCTGGACCTCATAGTATTTGATATCAAAAGTCAAAAACAATTTAAGAGAGAGGGGCATGGACCTCATGCTATTTGACATCAAAAGTCAAGAACAATTTAAGACGAGATTGGCATCTTAAGTACCAATGTTTTTTTCTTTATTGGTAAAGCAGACTGTTCTAGACAAATTTGTGCACATCTCAAATTAATTCGTCAGACTCTCCCACAGTTCTTTCACATTCTTATGCGTGGAGTAAGTGAGGTGGCCCCGGAATTGTAAGTTTAAGAAGAATTGAACATAAAATCTTAGGAGGGAGTAAAGCCCTAAAAACCACAGGCCAAGATGTTTGTTTAGGCAATCAAAGGACGCAGGACATATTGAAAGGATGGGTCACGTGATCCCACTTGGTTGAAATTTCTTCATAGGATAGGTTTAATTTGTCATAATATTTAATTTGCATACATGGCCTTACATATACTGAAATTTTATCCAAAAAAATTATACCTCTATATATTTGGTTACTACCCTAGTAAAAACAATAGAAATGCTGCTGGTACAGCAGAAGTGGCATAGACAGCGCGTACAACGTGCGTTTGGCCCGTTTCGGGTCCAACAAACATAATCGGAGCTATTTATTTTGTTCAATATATTTTGCTTAAGATCCCCGTAAAAAATAGCCCCATCTGACATCGATACGGGCATTTACAAAGCATCAAAAATCGCCTTAGAAATTTTCATAAGCAATTTTGGATGCTTCGTAAATGCTTTTATTTATATCGGATGGAACTAATTTTTTACGGAGACCTTAAGCAAAATATATTGAACAAAATGAGCGGCTCCGATTTATTTTTGTTGGATCCGAGACGGGCCCAAACATGCGCTATACGCATTGTCTGTGCCCACTTCTCCTGTACCAGTAGCATTGCTCTAAAAACAACTCAGAATTGTTGTATTTTATGGATTACTAGTATTTTATTTTAGGGGAATTTATGTAAATGGTCATCCTAGTTTCATTCAAATCTCATTTTCATTCTCCAAGTATCAATTACAACTCTTTTGACCTTCAAGTTTGGTTTTCATACCGAATTGGTACAATTGATAATTTTTGTCAGCCAAATTGGACGGAAAAAAATCAATTTGATGGCAGTTTGGACGTTGTAGGTCGTACCAAATTGGTCCAATTGATAACGTCGGTCTTCAACTTGATTTTTTTCATCCAATTTGACCGACAATGAACCAACTTAGTACGAAAATCAAACTTTGATCAGATATAATTATTTTAAACACATTGAATGTTTTCTCACTTTTGATATTGTCATCGAATCGGTGATCTTCATTGCTTCTTCTCGGAATGACAAATCGAATACAATGATTGTATCCTATACAACAAACGGTCAAGTCAAGTAACGGACACAAATTATTCTTAAGTTTCTAGTAATTATCAATAACTTCCATGACAATAAGGTTAGGTTCATGGCAAAAAAAATAGCTATATTAATTACTAGAGAACGATAACAATCAAGGTTTTCTCATGTGATGAGAAACGGGAACCGTTAAGGTTAGCAGGTTGATGCGTTAACGTTCATACCAAAAATCAAGTTGGTGAAGCCCCGTTCGGTTAAATAAGCCAACTGGCTTATTTTTTTTTTTATTCTTATTGTATCGTCATGACAAGAGGAATCTAAAAAGTAAAAAATTATGATCGAAATCCATTTTATTAATAAAGACAAAAAAATTGGCTTATTGGTTTATTTTTGTCCTTATTCAAAAAAATTAGGTTTCGATCGTAATTTTTTACTTTTTAAATTCCTCTCGTCATGACGATACAATAATCCCTAAAAAATTGACGAAAAAACAACAAATACGATAAAATTTGAATAAAGATAAAAAAATATACCAGTTGACTTATTTAGCTGGACGGGGCCGAAGCTTAGTAAAAACTTGGTCTCACCATATTTTTCAGACAGAAAAGGAAATAAACGGTTAGAGCGTGACTATCTATTCCTCGTGCGACAAATATGATTCATCTAAACGAATACCGACATCCACTAAACTTTATTTTTTTTGTCGGACGTCAAATGCGTCAAGAGTCCCTGTTTGGCTAAATAAATTAATTGACTTATTTTTTTGTCCTTATTCAAATTTTTTTCGCATTTGTTAGTTTTTCGTCAATTTTTTGGGGATTATTGCATTGTCATGATGAAAGGAATCTAAAAGGTAAAAAATTATGATTGAAATCAAATTTTTTTTGAATAAAGATGAAAAAATTGACTTATTTTTTTCTTTATTCAAAAAAATTTAGGTTTCGATCTTAATTTTTTACTTTTTAGATTTATCTTGTCATAACAAAGCAATAATCTCCAAAAAAAAATTGATGAAAAACTAACAAATGCGAAAAAAATTTGAATAAGGATAAAAAAAATAAGCCGCTTAACTTATTTAACCGAATAATCTTACAAAATTAACGGTTCGGATCATCAAATGAACTCGTTATGGGTCCATTTTGTGTCTTATACTATCATATGGGTTATCACTAGATCTTGATTCATGTTAACAGCCGCTCAGTCACGTAACCACTTTGGGCAGGAAAGCAGAAGGTCAAGTGGCGGCGGCAGTTATCGTCGTTTCAGCTTAATCCCCAGTGAGAGAGAGAGAGAGAGAGAGAGAGAGAGTGAGTTCCCTTACAAAGATCAGAGAGAGAGAGAGAGAGAGAGAGAGAGAGAGAGAGTTTCCCTTACAAAGGTCCTCAAAGCTTCAGACCATCATTTTCACCTTATCTCTCTGTCTATACAGACACACCCCTACAATATATACACATACCTGCACAGCCAGACATTTCTGTGTCTGTCAATTCATGTAATTTGAAACCCTATACGATTTCCAGATCCTTACTCGCATTGGAACTTTGTGGTGGGATTCGATGCGTCTCGACAACTGTTTTTGAGAGAGATAGAGAAAGAGATGATTTTGAACACTTCATTCACTGCTTGGATCAATCGCTTTATCAATTGCGCTAGGTACGTGCTTAGTACACTCGATTTCATTATTTCTCTGTTTTTTTGTCTTTTGGATTATGTTTGGATGATGAGAATATAGAGGAAGTAGACTTACAATAGAGATGTTAATAAATTGGTCTGAGCGATTGGTAAATTTCGTCTGAATTTTTCACTGCACGAGACAGTTCAGATCGGACTGTTCACTGGTATAATCAATGCTCATAAACTCTCAGCTGTAAGCGTTTATGAGCAAATCCAAACCATTCATTGAAGCAAAGGGACAGTCCATATAGTCTCATGGTTTGGACTGGAGAGGATCCATTTCCGTGTAGGACTGAAATTGGTTAGTTGATGGCAGCTGTGAGTTCTTTGGAAGCTGAAATTGCCTTATTCTTTCTTGGTCCATTTAGATGTGTATTTTAATTCCCATGAATGACCAAAGTGGTTAGTTGCTTGTGGAATGTAATTATGCGTTTGTTTAATTGAAAACAAAACAAAAAAATATTTGGAGAAAAATGGACTTTGATTACCAATCTTGACCTCTAGATTTTCTTACCTCAGCACCTCATATGATGCTGTTCTCTTAGAAAGGTAGCTGAACCACCAAAGTTACCAGAAAAATAACCTAATGTAAGAATTCCAAAGAAACTGCCTTTCTTCACCTATCAAATTCCTGAACTCTTTTATGGTTGTGCCCACGTTGCTATATGAGTTGATTAGCTGAGCTTTTGACGAATCAACTTGATAATTTGATCAATAGCTTGAGCAAGGGAGCTGGGGGGCAACAGAAAAAAATGTTGCCAACTTGGATTTTTCTCAGCAATGTCAAAGGAAAGCACTTTTGCTGAATGTAATGCATGATGTTTGCCTCTTTACTTCCATTAGAAGTACCTAAACTCAGCAAATGTGTTAGTTTTGGCCGAGAACCAAAGTTATCGAGAACTCATTTTTGACAGTAGCATTAGTCTTGTATACTTTCAGCCAATGATAGATGGATCCATCTTTAAGCTCGAGGCTGGAAGCTTAGAAGTGTAGAAAAAGCCATTTGGGGTTTTATCATTAACAGACAAGTTTGGAGAAACTTGAGGTTAAAGATCATTGCATTCAATTGGTGATGTATGTGCTTCGATTGCCAATAGCCCAATATACGATAAAACCTTACCCTCTTAGGGGAAGAATGTTGAGATAGGTGCAATTATGGAAGGCTTGTAACTTGGTGGTGAAATGCAGGAGTGGTTGCGATGGTTTATTTTGTAATATGGAGAGAGCTAACCCTAGGTCCTTCTTAGTAGTGATGCCTCAATATTCTTATAATTGCACAATTTTTACATGTTGGAGAATGAGAAGTTGATGATGAGATGGCCATTGTCTGGAATCTAATAGCCTTTACTTGGAACTTTCTTTAAGGTTGCAATATTTCAGTTGTGGGTTGTATATGTCATTCTTGAGTGGCCGCAACACTGTCGGGTACCAGGTTTTTTAAAGTTTGGTCAATGAGACTCAAAGCCGTTGAAAAAAATTCCTTGGCCATCCATTAGTTTGTTGATAGACTACAAACTTGACTAGACTTGGACGATGAATATGCAATGGAGGAACTTAATTCACTTAATGTTTCACAATTATTGGGCAAGGGGTTTTGAGGTGGCGCTTTTGATGCTAATAATGAGGATGGGCACTGAGTATGTGATGATTCCTTATTGCAGAAGCATCTGCCCCATGCATGGGAAACAGTCGAGTTGTATAAAATCAGTTGAATTCTGACCAGATGAGGAAGGCATGAAACACTATTTGTTGTTGTTGTATAAAAGCAGTTGAATTCTGACTGAGGAGAAAGGCATGTTTTCATTCTGATCCGAAAAAGAAATGAAAGGTATGCGTTGAATATCCGATGGCTGAGATCAAATGTTGTTAATCATAGTATCAGGTCGCTTGAGCTCCTTAATATTTTAGGTGTGCGATCCAGATATTAGTATTGTATCTGAGCATTCAGATATTGAGAAAGGAAAAGGTGAAGGGAATAATAAGAGTAATCCTTCAGGAAGGAGAATCACTCCACACCAAACTTAATGCCTATAAGTACTCCTAGCGTTTGGGGATTGCACATGTGCTTTCCCTGTTTCTGATTTTCAAATTGAAAGTAATTTATCTTTTGCTAGTAGATCATGCATGTGTTTTCGTGTACTGGAGCATTTTACCCATTAACGCTTTGATCCTTATTTTGGCTGCAACTCCTCGCTGCCATATACCCTTCCAATTTTGCTAGCACGACAGAAATATACACAATTACTTGCGCATGTGCGCAGGCACACACACTCACATTCTGGCTGGGCCCCACACACACTGCATTGTGCAAAATCAAATTGCACAGTGAATTATTTTGTTTGGTGCCTGTATAGTCAAATTGCTGCATCTGGATTATGTATGTAGAACATTGATATATTCAGGCAGATCTGTGTGCTGTCTGTTATTTCTTCGACATTTCTTCACTGGGTATAGTGATATACCCGAACTTCTGGGAAATACAGTTCAGGAGAATGTTGATATCGATGCTGCATTTACATTTGTAGATGTATTAGAGAATGTTAACAGGGAACCATCATGGCTGTCTTGATGACTAGAATGCTGATGTTTTGTTTTTCATTGATATGCCAACGCTGTTAGTTCTGGCCACAAACTAGGTTTACCTCTCTGCTGGAATTTTCTTGTATATGTTAAATAAAACTAAATTGTATTAGAGCAGAGGTTGTTTGGGATGCTGTATCAAACCCACGCCAATTACTGCTGTGGACGAGCCCTCAAAGGGACTCAGAATCCAAGGGCAGACAGTAAAGAAACCCAGTGCATCTGACGATTTTTGGAGCACAAGCACATATGAGATGGATAATAGTGCAGTTCAATCTCAGAGAAGCATGTCATCTATCAGTGTATCGAACCAGAGCCTGAATTATAGTTTCGGCACCGGCAGCTCTAGCAACAATTCTGAATTTGTAAATCATGGTAAGTTTTAGGTTCTGGTTTGACAGATGTGGATTCAAAAGATTGAAAGTTCAATTCCCACAAAACATAGGCCATGCTTGATAGCTTGTGAAGTAACAGATGGATTAGAGGTAGAAGAGATGCATATTTTTGGAATCCTTGTTTAACTAATGTCCTTATCAGTGTTGTCAAAATCCTACAATATGAGATACGTATCCTATGGTTCTTTGCGTTTAGATGTAAAACCTTGTATCTCGAAACATATCTTATTTTTGAATGAAGATTATGCTATGATGCGTATCATACAATTCGGTTAGTTTAGGGGTAAAACAGATACGTGCCTCTAAAGGTATCTTATTCCAAGTATATATAAATGAAAGATACATGATGCAACCTTGGTCCTTGGAATGAATGATTTCAAAGCTCTCCTATATGAATGTAATTTCAAATCGTCACACGATAAGACCAAAATTTGAGTTATTATATCTGCATAATAATGGACAAATCCCTTCACCTGAAATCCACATCTATCCAAACAAAACATTAAGGTTTTATTCACTCGACACCCATTCTATTAAAAATGCCGAGAAAAGAATCACTGTCGTGCTCAGTCATTGTTTAATTTACAATCCACCCATGGTCTCCATGAAAGTTTTGGGCTTAAGTCTGCTACTCATTTGACATCTTGGCTTGTCACTTTGCTTTTCGTAACAGTGTTTGACTAATGTTGAAGTTTTCTTCGTAGAATTTCTTGTTCTTGTTCTCTGGAAGCATGTGGTGTAACGTATGGTAGTTTCTTTTGTTGCAGGTCTTCTTCTCTGGAACCAGACCAGGCTTCAGTGGAGTGGAAATAGAAAAACTGAGAACCAAAGACCAGTCCGCAAACCCAGATTAAGGTCTCTATGTAGTTTTTAATACCATACTGATTCTGTGAGAGCAGAATAGAGGCACCTACTTAATCCTTCTTCCCAAGAAACCCAACCATTTATCAAGTCTCTGATGCTTATGATTTGCTCTCTCTGTAGTCACTTGATACTTCTTCCCTTCAATCCTGTGTTTCTTATCCAATTTCTACTGGAATTGTGTCTTTTTTGCAGCTGGGATGGGCCTTGTGAGAACATGCTAGGGTCCAACGAACGATGTCCTCAACCAATCCCTCTACCCGTAAGTCGGCATTTGGTTCTTTAATCACTTATGTTTATATCTGGTAACTTTTGGGCTGTTGCTAACAGTTATTAGCATCCTAAATCTAATGGACAGGAAATGGTAGAATTTCTAGCGGACACATGGGAGCAGGAGGGTTTGTACCAGTGAGGAACTCCTCGATGTTGTACTATAGCTTTCATCGTATATATTGAAGTACTACCATCTTTGCAAGATTTAACTCAGGAGCTTGGTTTGCATCTGGGCACAAAAAAAAAAAAGAGCAAAAGATTTGTCAACGGTTCTACGGATGAAAAGAGTGAAAAAGGTGAAGGGTTGCATTTCAATTGCCATGTGACAAACCAATTTGAGATCAACCTTCTATTTTTCATCTATGATTTTTTTCCTTCTCTGTAAATACCTAGTATTTGAATAGATCTTCCCCCGTGCATCTTATCTGAATATATGGAAGCATCAACGTTGGCATGGAATTGAGCTATCGATAACATGGAGATGATGACAAGTTTGAACCAATTTAGCCTCTTATATCAGGTTTTGCTTCACTTGTGTTTTATGCTTTCATTAAGTTCAAGAGAGAAACACGGGGAAGGGTTTTTCTTCGGGCCGGTTTGATCGTTTTGTGCCTGTGTTATTGAAAGAGAATAGCCAACTCTTACTTCTAACCATCAAGAAAAGGTTGGCATAATTCTATTTGCATTGGCAAAGGAAATGGCTCTCTACTTTTGCTTTTAGTTTTTGCTCTCGTAAGAAACTGCTCGTTTTTCCTCTTACTCCGCATACACTCTTGTAGTGGATGTTATTCAAAGAAGTAGCAGAAGAGAAGACTACTGAACAGTACTTGGTTTATGCTGTTCATTTTCTTTTCTTTGTTTTGGATAACCGGAAGTCCGGGTCAGCTTTTGCACACCTTGGCTAATTCCAGGGCCCTGAAGATAACGACTGGGCAAAAACTCTAGTGACCCCAAGGTTTGGAATGTTTGGCTTCTATGAAATACCAACACGCTAATGCATGGAGAACAAGCACCTATCACCTTTCTCATGTAATTTTGGCCAAACCCCTTGGAGTTTATGCTGTTCATTTTCCTGAAGTGCAGAAAACTAGACTCATGAGATTCTTGATATCCAAAAGCAGCAGTCTATGTATTGTTGTTGAGCCCAGTATTGTAAATTTATATGGCGTGCTTTTGTTTGTTTGTTTGCTTGATTCTTTTTCACAAGAGGGGTGTGTGTCTGCGTCCGCCGGTATTTGGTTCATCACCGGAGCAATTCTCTTCACACAATAGTGTGTTTTTTCTTCTACTAACCGAGTGTTTGGGTAAGTTTATGTGCTTCACTCAATAGTGTTAGCATAGAGTATTGTGTACTTCAATGGTATCATCAGCTATATATGTGAACTTTGTTTTTCTTTGATAGCTCAGAGTGTCCAGGCTAACTGTACATGCAGACATGAGGTATATGCGCGCGTCTGCTGACATACTTATATCAGTTAGTACTATGTTTGACTTGGATGCAAGCAGAATCATGGTTTTGGTTGCAAAATGCATGGAGGGTGGTGTCTTAATGCATGAATCAACATTTCTTTTTTAATTTTAAATTGAGCTATGTTTCTTGCAAGCTTCTTCCTACCATGAATCTAAAAATGTTCTAATCTTAATTTCTTCTGATTGTATTTTTTTTTCAATTGACTTTAAGGAGTTTTATAATATAGTCGTTTTTGTTTTTTATTATTTTTTTCTTCGCTAACTTTCTCATCTACGTTTCAAAGCTTTTATACCGCACTAGATACTCCCAAAACACGGTCTAAAATAGAAACCAATTTGAAAAGGTCTAGGAACACATATTCCGAGACGCAACTATGCCCAGAACCGTTGAATGTACGTGGACCTAGCTATATGTATCGAACGACTTTGGATACAGTTGTGTTCGGAGTATTGTATTCGTGTGATTGCTAAAACCAAAAGTAACTGGGGGTTTCATTATACGATTCCTTTCTTTTTCTTTCCTCTTTCCAGAGTAATATTAGGGCTGTTATAACTAAACCCTTTGTGAGTTCGATTTCGTGTTCAGCTAGTTAATAGCTCGTTCAAATTTTTTATACATTTGTTAGCCAGCTTTAAATTACCAAGGGCTGCACGGTGAACCGTGAAACCGGTCCGGACCAAACTAATTTGTACCTTTTGGATTTTGTCCATAGATTAATGGTCCGGACATGGATTCGAAAATTAAAAAACTGTGAGATATGGATTAGGATTGGATTTTTATTTGAAAACCGTGGATTATACGATCCAAATCGTGCAATATTTAAAAAAATAAAAAATATATACGTAGTATATATGTAACATATAGTAAATAATTATAATTTTAACACTTATTTTCATATATATGGAACTGGAAGTGGACTGTAATGTAACGACTTGATGTGCCAAAGATTACACCAAAAAAATTGAAAATCCATGTTTCTTTCTTCTGTGGAAGATGGCAGATTGAAATTTATGGTATCTATAATCTGGGCATCGCGATTTCTTAGTTTTGTAAATTCCGTTTCTAATACATTTAAAATAAGGCCCTCCAGATGCTTGGTATTAACCGAGCAATAGACGGTTTAAATTGTAAAATTGAGCAATGAATGGTTTAAATTTAACTGTCGTTGAAATGTAGGGCCTCATTTTAAATTTAAACCGTCCATTGCACTGGATGGTTGCCAAGCATGAAGCAGCACCTTGCAAAGCAAATGTAGAGCGGTCGATTCAGCTGTTCATCTCAGCATTCGACGGTTTGGATATTAACCGAGTAATGGTCGGTTTAAATTTGTATGCATTCATGTTCAATTCGAGTTGTCTATGCCGAGATGAACGGCTAGATCAGCTGCTCAGTACGGCTTTGAAGGGATGCTGCTCGGCACCATCCTATAATTACTACTATTTAATAACAACTTGACCTTTTCTTTCCAAAAAAACATAAGAATGAAATTAAATTGCAACTTGATGGTTCAAGGGTTAAAACTACAATGAACCTAGTCTTCCAAATGATCACTAATCCGACAGACCAATTTGACCACTATCCATTTTAAATTGTTTCCCAAATATTTAGTTATATTAATCTCAATTAAAAAAATTTGGCGCCGGCTCTGCTAACATTAAAATATTGTACTAATCCATTAATTAGCTATAGAATACTGTAGGAATTTGTTTATCCATTAATTAAACTTCCATTTGCAATTCTTAAAAAATTGGGAAACCGCGTGTAGATTCTCAGCTTTTCACGGGATTATGCTAACCTTATACTACTACTTATACTTTGCGACTTTCAAATCAATGCATTTATACTTAGGGTCCGGTAAGAGCAATGCTAGTAACACAATTTTAAAATACGAATCCGGAAATAAAAGTGTTCGGAGCGTTCGATGCACATGAGTCTACATTCATTGAACGACTGCACATGACTCTACATTCACTGAATGATTTTGGACGCAGTTGCGTCTGGAGTTATGCTCGTAGACCTTTTGTCATTAGTTTATCTATACATTCTTTTCCTTCTTGGTTTCAGGAAATGAAAATGCTTTGCTTTGTGCATGGTTTCGCAATTTGTGTGTCTCGAGCGATCAACCATTTTGTTGTGGTTTGAAAAACGTAACAAGTTAATTTTTTTGATAAGCTTCGAGCCTGTCAAACTAAATTCACTTGAGTGTATTTTTTCTTCGCCAAACGGTAGGAGAATACAAGTATAAGAATTACGTAAATTTTAAAACGACTCCACAATCACTATAAATTCAGCCCAACTACTAGCACCATTTGTGGTAGAAACAATCCAAAAAATTCCACAATTACAGAAGTCTAGCCCAACTACAAGCCCTATTAGGGGGGGAAACAATTCCAACAAAAATGGGAAAATGACGGCCCAGGACGTGTTTTGATAATTAATACCTTTTAAGGACATGCTAAGAACATTTGTTAATGAACAAAATGTCCTTAGCGGGTATTAATTATCAAAACACGTCATTAACCATCATTTTCCCAAAACAAATGGGATAATTCATGAATCAAACGAGTTCTCAGGCCTTAACTACTAAGCCGACCCTCGGGATTACCGAATGCTGATGTGATGATGTTCGGTTATTTTTGACAAAATGCTGTGTTAGTTTATGCAAATGACATTGATTAACGGGATTAACCAATGAACTGGCAAGACTAATTTCCTCACATTGAGATCAACAATTTGTCTGATTTGCAGCTAATGGGTGACTTGTTAAAGCAGAAAAAAATCAAGATTTTTTTTCCAAGGGCAGTTGGAATTATGGCGCCCTAGACTTAAAGCTAATGACCTGACCTTTTACACAAATCATACACAGGCACCTGACCTTTTAAAATTATCAAAAAAACACCTGACCTATTTAAAAACCCATCAATTTTCCACCCGCCGTTAACTTCCCATCCAAAACAGACGGAAATGATGAAAATGTGCATTTTGGCACGAATATTGGCAAAACAATATTAAGGCCCCGTTCCAGAAATTTTCTTAAAAAATAAGCAATTTATTTCACATTTTCAGACTAAAAAATAATTTAAATGAAAAATAATTTTTCAAATTTTTTTTTTGCATGATCCATATTACATATTTTTAGATTTCAATAAGCCAATAATATTTTAGTTTGAAATTGCCTTTTTAAAAACTAAGGACTTTTTTTGCATTTTGAAACACTCATTTTGGCAAAACACAATATTATATATTCATAAACAAGATTAAGGCTCGATTTGGCTTTAAAAGTCAATTAGTAACTTAATTTTTGTCTAAAAAGTGCATTTGGTAGTTTTGGGTCAAGACGAATCAATAAGTCACAAAAATTACTTAATTTTTTAATCCAAACACACTCTAAATAAGGAATCAAGCTTAATTTAATAATTAAATATCCATAACTATGTAGTCAAATAAGATTACTCTATATTAAACAAAGGAAAAGGCAAAAACAAAAACAAAAACAAAAACATAGAATCGTCATGGCTAGGGGTGAAAAGTGACTGAGTTAAGTAATTTTTGTGACTTATTGATTCGTTTTGATCCAAAACTAACAAATGCATTTTTTTAAAAAAGAAAGACAAAAATTAAGTTATTAATTGACTTTTAAAGCCAAATCGAGCCTTAATATTGTTTATGAGTATAATATTGTGTTTTGCCAAAATGAGCCTTAATCTTGTTTTGCCAATATTCGTGTCAAAATGCACATTTTCAATATTTCCGTCTATTTTGGATGGAAAGTTAACGGCGGGTGAAAAATTGATAGGTTTTTAAATAGGTCAGGTATTTTTTTTATAATTTTAAAAGGTCAGGTGCCTGTGTGTGATTTGTGTGAAAGGTCAGGTGCTATTTTGAAATTTTCTCTCTAATTAATTAATTTTTTATTAGTTGGATTGCAAGTTGATCATATGCTCAACTTAAAGGGAAGAGCTATTTAATTGGAAAAATTAGCACAAAGTTTAGGGAATGACTTGGAAATTAGTCATGAATGATGGTGACTCATATGGTGCAAATGCACTTAATGTCTGGCTTAATTAAACAAGAAGAGTGCGAATCATATATAAATATACTTTCAGGTTGAAAGAATGGGCAAACAACATTTGAAAACAATCAACTTGTGTCTTGGTTATTTTTTTAAATTTAGGAGAGAGAGAGAGAGAGAGAGAGAGAGTCATCTAGTTTGGAATGCTTTATGAAGCTTAAAACACAAATCTATTATGGCTTTAAAAGAAGGAAAGAATCTATTTTCTTTGTGAACAAATTAAATATTTCTAGAGATCATTTTCTTTTTGTTTACCCTACCATTTTACGCTTGGTGGAGTCTTTTTTGGTTTAAAGGTTGCCTCTTAATTGTTAGTATTAATTTTGGATTCAAATCTTTTTCTGTTCCTAGAAGTGACTGATAGCACCATTATGGCGGTACATTATTTTGTACGCCGTTTCAAGCACCATTTTGATGATTGAAACCATTCGTTCTTTGAGTTTGTCAAGAACATTAATCATGCCTAAAATTATGTTTATCGGCTTTCGATAAATATAGTTTAGGAACGTATTTATTTCGACAAAAGATAAACTACAATCTCAAAAAAGTGTTTTTATATAGTAATACCATCGAAATTCGATTTGCAAAATTTGCAGCGTAGTTGTGGCTGTCGACGAATTCTAAAGGAAGAACAATTTCGATCATCGAAGTTATTTTGGGAAAAACCCACACGAAAGCCCCATAGAGAAAAGTTCGGTCATCTTCATTTTCGACGACAGGAGAGGATCCTCCTCTTCCAAAAAAAATTCCTTGAAAAAAAGCCCAAAAACAAAAAAGGAGAGAGGAAAGAACGAAGCTTCACAAGTATTTAATTTCTCTTTTTGAACAGAGATAAGTATTTTACTGGAATAGTTTCTCCCTTTCCTTTCTCCTACCGACCAAGTTTTTTATTTTTTTTTGTTCTTTTCATTATTCCCATTTTCTTATACCGACCAAGCTTATAAAAAGAAGAAAGTGAGGGCACAAGTGCGAACTGAGAAACTGATCGAACAGATCTCTCTCTCTCTCTTCAAATTCAGAAAGAGATGCAATGATCCTAGCCCTCTGTTTCTCTCTCTGTCCCACCTGACCTTCTCACTCACTTTCTCATTCACATTTTTTTATTAATAATTGGGACCCATTCTAAGGCCTAGTATTTTACTACTACTACTAAATCAGCTCAGGCCATGCCACCTCTTGTTCAATGCATGCACCTCTCTCCGTCTGAAATCCATACGTAATCCTCGCCGTTTAACCTCTTTTTTTTTTTAAATATCGTTGAGTCATCCACTTGCAAGAACCAATTAAAATCGAAACAAAACTCCGTGTGGTCTAATCTTAGAAGAGTTGATAATACTTAAAAGTTAGAAGGTTTCGAACCTTCATAATGGAAAAGATCGAGAAAGATTTCTAGCTTTCTTGCGAAGTTTTTTTGTCAACAAAACTCGCACAAGAAAATAAATCCATTTTTCCTTTGCTTCATTTAACCTGATATTATATTAGAATGCATTTTCATGCAACATCTGTTACGTTACCGACACCTAAATTTGGGGCTAAAACTGAGTTTAGCTTTGTAAAAAGGGCAGCGATTTCAGGAGTTATGGAAAACTAGCTAGGTTCCTTGGAAATTGGTTTGTACCCACTCTATCGTTTTACCCATTTTAAGTCTAGAACCTGTTGGCGGTTTGGGTTTTGAAGGACGTTTTTGGAAGTAATGAATGAAAAGAGATAAATAAAAAAAAAAATATATTGTGAACTGTGCGCAGAAGTTTTGAGACCCAAAACGAACCAGAAATCCAAGGAGCTGGTTATATAACCTAATTAGATTCATTGGTTCTTCCTTAACTTAAAAGGAACTAAACTACTTGAATTCGAGCTTAATTATTCACTCGTTATAACTTCATTCAGTACCGGCTTGTTATGTAAATATACTGAATTTGTATGATTAATTTTTAAGCTCGTTAAAATTTTAAATTAAGAGTACTTTAGCAAGCTATTACTGGACTTGACCAATTTATAATGTCTAACAAATTCAACCTACTTTCTTGTAGACGTTATTTGGCTTTCACGATGATAAAAATATATATATATATATATTTCAACCTACTTAATTTTGACTCGTCGATTAAAGGTCATTTAGAATTTTTTTTTCTTGCCTAGTAAACAAGTAAAGTTGATAAACGTTCAACATTCAAGTTAAGCTCAAACAATTCACAGCTAGGCTTGTTCAGCTCGTTTATCGGTCCTCTTTCTAGACTTTATATGTGTGTGTACAAGTTTAGGTATTATTTTTTTGGGTAAATAGTTTAGGTATTATTAATCCCAAGAGTTTTGCCCAAATGAATATGAAAAAGCAATTAAAGGGCTTACCTCCAAGTGGTCGCAAGTTCAAATTTCATGAAGGCCGAACGATTCAAACCTTGTAGACACTAACTTCAGGGGCCCGGCCCGGAATTAGTCGAGGTACGTGCAAGTTGGCCCAGACATCTGTTTGAAAATTTTTTTTTTTTTTAATTTCTGTTAATTTATATTTTCTTTAAATTTGGCGTCACCCAGATTGAAGATCCACGCATATACAAAACCAAAAGCAGGAATTAATGGGTTTCTTGGATTCTATTGCACATGATACAATACACTTGGTAGATTAAAAAAGTGGATATTCAAGGGGGTTGTGACGTCATAATGCTAATCAAATAGATATCTATCAGTTTTAAAGAAAAGGAATTGACTTTTTAATTTGTCAAATTTTCAATGGTTCAAGTGGGCGTACTACGTTGAATATTTAGTCCATTGAAAATTAGATTGCAATCGGATGGAGTAATATTTAGTTTGGTCAATCAAACATATGCCCTTAGAGGGTGAATCCTTTTCGGCAAATACCTTTTTTTTAATATTATTTTCCCAATTTTACGGCCAAAAAAGGGAGGAAATAGCTTAATCCATACCAAAAGAATTTCAACCAAACACCGAATATGTAATCAACTTAGGTATTAGAGAAATTTGAAGGTTTGGATTTTGCTCGAAGACTCTTACTTGTAAACTTTGAACCATTGATTATAGAAATAAATGGTCTAGATTTAGACGGTTCCAAACTTGGACCAGAAAAAATACGAACCAATTTGCTAGAGGTAGGAGTGTCCAGATGGCCCACGTATCTCACTCTCCTAATATATTTTGAATCTCTCTCTCTCTCTCTCTCTCTCTCTCTCTCTCTCAATACAGCATTTTCTTAGGTTCTTAATAGGCAAATTGCTACACTTGCTTGATCAAAAGAGTGCATATGAAATCATAGGGGTATGTCACCAAGTTGTGATTAAACCGCTATTAAATAGTAACTACTAATGTTTTTTTTATAATATTCTAGACTAGAGGGAAATTAACCATGGGAACTGCCAGCAAAAGACCAATGGATCAATGTCAAGTAGCACACAATTAATAGAACCATTGATCATTGTTGATAATTAAGATATGTAAATTTAGATTGGAAGAGTCCGACAATGTTATTTCTAAATTATCAAGTTGGATGAAAATAAAAGAGTAGGAAAAGTGGATCGAGAAAAGCCAAAGGTGATAATGATGGTTTTTGGTAGCTGTGTTTGTGGCAGTGAACTGATGAATCAGGGTGGAGGGGATGATCCTTTTCCAAGTTGCTATTTGTTTTATGTGTGAGGTTGCAAGGAAATTTAATGGGGGACCATGGGTGTTTGCCCCATTCGAGCCGTTCATTGTTGGGTGTTCGTCACATTCAAGCGAGTCGTCCATGCTCGGCAATGGATGGCTCAGATTTCATCTCGGCTGAACAGCTGAAATTTATTCGGCTGAGATAAAATCTGTGTCATCCATTATCTAACTCGAGTTTTATTGACAATTATTATGACGTAATTATCTAACTCCCACTATACTTTCGGTGAATTACACCGTCGGTTCTAGTAGTTTTGGTGAGATTTCACTTCGGTCCTCATGATTCCAACCCCACTTATTTTCCCAAAATTATTCCCATTATTTGACTTTTTTTTAACCTATATACACTTGTGTTTCCAATCTTACAATTACTGAAGCTCAAGGAAGAAGGAAAAAATTTACATCATTAGGCCCTATGTTTTCACCAGTTACTTCATTTGATCCCTCATGTTTAAGTGTCTATTTGTCTTGGTTGAAACATTAATTAGAATTGCAACTGAATTTACATTGAAAATGATAATGAAATTGCAAGATCCAATTCACCGACCGAACATTGAAAATAAGTTCTTTAATCTTCCAAAAAATTATGGAAGTTTGGGAACGGCAAGCATAAGATCGCTAGATCAATGTAAAGTAGCAAATTAACAAATAAAAGCATTGTTGGTATTTTCAGATTCAGATGTACATTCAAATTGTAAAAGTTCGCAATAGTTACAAATTATCAAGTTGGATGTGAAAAATAATAGTGATGGGTTGGGAATGGGCCAAGTGGATGGAAAAAAGCCAAAAAGTACACTTACAATGAAACGGTGATGAAATTGCCAGATTCAATTCACCAACCACGGATGGAAATTAACTGAACTCTTTAATATTCAACCAAAAAAAAAATGCAACTTTGGGAACTACAAGCAGAAGACCACTAGACCACTAGATCAATGTCAAGTGGAACCCAAACAAAAGCAAATTTGTATTTCAGATTCAGATGTACTTTCAGCTTGTAAAGAGTTTGAAAATGTTTGTAAATCATCAAGTTGGATGAGAATAAGAGTAGTGAGGGGTTTGGGGTGTGATTTTTTTTAAGGAAAAGTGGATGGCAAAAGCCAAAGGGGTAGATAATGAATTTTGGTAGCAGTGCTTTCTGGCAGTGTAACTGATGAATCTGGCCATGGGAGAGGGGGATGGCCCTGTTGCAAGTGGCTCATTGAGTTTGTAGGAGTCAGAAATATTTCTAGGTAATCAAGTTGGCTGAGAATAATAGAGTAGCCATGTTGGGGATAATTTATAAGCATGGAAAGTTTCAATGGAAAAAAAGCTAGGCCAAACCCCATTATTATTATGATTATGATTATTATGGTAGGTGTGGTTTTGGCAGATCAGAGCTGATGAATCTGTGATGGTCCTCTGGACAAGTGGTACTTTGGAGCCACAATGGTCGAGG